>CAKNXH010051535.1:7657-32595 GCA_932178445.1 Andricus quercusramuli | reverse complement strand
TATTTTAGAAAAGACACTTACAAAAATATCTATACACGCATAACAGATAACACAAAAGACGTTTACAAACCCCCAAACAAATGGACAGCAATGACAAAACACGCATGGATAGAAGACCATCGTTTTGATTTTAAAAACACAACCATTTTAGAAAAAACAGAACACTAAAGTAAGAGAATGATTTTAGAAATGGCTCATATACTTAGCAATCCGTCAGCAATCAATCAAAGGACAGACACAGAGAACTTGTCAACATTTTATTTCCCTCTTTTGGAAAACAGCAAATTTTAACCTTGAATATTAACGACATCATACCTAAATACAATAGTTACATTTTCACACAAAAATGTCTTTAAACAGACCAACCCCCCTTCCCCCCCCCCCCAATTTTCAACTAAAAGTGAAGTTTCATCAAGATAAATTAATTTTGAACCAAAAAAGATGAAGTTTTAATTGATACATAAAATTAATTTTCTACAGTCAGATTGAAGACAACATACAAAAAATATAATATTTAAATTTCCACTTAAAAAATGTTTGGAAAAAAACCGAACTTTCAACAAAATAGTTTAAATTTTAAACCAAAGAAATGCAATTTTAACCAAAAAGATGTAATTTAGACTAATGAGATTACTTTTCTAATATATATAATTAAAAAAAAGTTAAACAACCACCGCAGGGTACCACTAAGAGCAACTGCCATCTGGAAAAAATGTCAATGGCCCCCAGTAGAACCGCGGTAAAATACACCTATGGCCACGTCTCACATCCGTGAGATGGGTGGTCACAGGGCACGACGAAATCACAACGACAGGCCGGCGAAACCCTCGTGTGTCTTGAGGACACGAAGCGACCCAAGGATGACAGCTTTCTGCATCCATCTCGCAAGAGCCTTGGCATATTTTTGGCACGCGGGTATGGCTTTAAGGTTACGAACTAGCGATAATTTCACACCTCCGAGAGCACCTATCACAAGAACAATTACTCGTACCAAATATTTTGGGTACAGTCGACGCAGCTCTCTTTTAAGGTCTTGATATCTCTCCTCTTTTTCTTTCTCCTTTGCAGTGATGTTGTATTCGGATGGAGCCGAGAATTCGATCACGAATATAGTTCGTTTCTCGAAGTCTTGGAGAACAATGTCAGGCCTCGAGTGCGCAACGGAGACTGCTGCCCGAAAATCGTAGTTCCAGAAAATCTGGCACTTCTCGTTTCGGACAATTGACTCTATATCCCCTGGAGCGTTCGGCAGGGCAGGGTCGCGACCAACACCGTAAGAGCGACAAAGGTGGTAATAAAGTAATCTTAGGGCCGCATTATGTCTATAGATATACGTTGTTCCTGCGTGGGTCGGACACCCCGATAGTATATGTTCTAGGTACTCAGCGTGTGCATGACACGCTCTGCACCTATCACTGGGAACTTCTTGACATAAAATGCGGGCGCGGTATGCTAAGGTGGAGATTACACCGTCCTGGCATGCGAAAATAAAGCCCTCTGTACCTGAATTGAGCCCTGATGATTTGAGGAAAGCAAAAGTTTGCTCCTTCGACAAGGACTGTTTTTCTACATTTCTGTGAAAGTTTCCGTGCATTTGCTTGTCGAGTAGCTCTTGGTGAAATTTTCCAACCTCTGCTTTCTTTACTTCGGCTTTTAGACGTGAAGCATCTAGATGGAGTAATGCACTTTCCTCACTTCTGATGTTAAAATTCAGGCCAAGGGTCTCAGCAGCTTGCTCCGCGGCTTTGTAAAGGAACGCCCCTTCGCCAATCATCTCGTGGTTTCTGACCATCTTTAGGAGAGGATCTCTGCCATTCGCAACGATGTAAGCTGTACTCAAAACAATTCGGTTATGAAGACACTGGAGATTCAGAAGTCCGCGTCCGCCTTGCTGGCGTGAAATGTATAATCGCGGAACTGACGAATTGATATGCAAGCTTTTATGCATATGCATGATCTTACGCGTGGTGACATCAAGGGCCTTAAGCTCGTTCTTCGTCCATTGAACCACCCCAAACGAGTAGAGTAGAACCGGGACGGCAAGCATGTTAGTCGCAGATACCTTGTTCAACGCCGACAGATTGGAAGACCAAATCTGTCGAAGAAGATGCTTGTATCTGCTTCGGAGAGACTCCTTCACTGATGTTACGTCCTGAATGCGGCTTTGAGGCACGCCCAGGTATGTATAGGTCTCTCCAGTGTTAGGATGTCTAATAACACTTATATCCACAAGCTCAGGGTCCTTGGGAACGCCAGTAATCTTTCCTTTCTTCAAATGAATTTTGGCACACTTGTCCAAACCAAAGTCCATCCCAATCTCTCCTGTGTAGTTCTTGACGATATTTAAAGCAGTTTGAAGTTTGCTTTTACCAGCGGCATAGATCTTCAGGTCATCCATATAGAATACATGAGTGACCTTATGCTCACGCTGATTAGTGTCGCCACAGAGGTATCCAGGAGAATTTCGTAGTGCAAGAGATAGAGGCAAAAGTGTGATGCAAAAAAGCAAAGGGCTCATACTATCCCCTTGAAAGACGCCCCTCTGGAAGGTGACGTTGTTCGTCGTCAGACGATAATTTCTAGATGAGATGGTAAATCTAGTTTTCCAAAGAGGCATCAATCTCTCTATGCATCTCACTATGTGTGGATGTACCTTCAAGCTTTCCAACAGACAGATGATAAGTCTATGAGAGGTTGAATCAAAAGCTTTCCGGTAGTCAATCCAGGCCATCGACAGGACGCGCTGATGGACTGTAGCGTCTTTACAGACACACCTGTCAATCAGCAGGTTCTCTCGACAGCCTGCTACACCTTTTTTCGAGCCACGTTGTTCGTACATCTCTCGCCATACAGGCTCAATTCGTCGAACAATCCTGTTGTTTAGGACAGCTGTAAAAATCTTATACAGTGTGTTCAAACAAGTTATTGGCCTGTAATTCTCTGGTTTGGACAAGTCGCCTTTTTTCGGTAGGAGTATAGTGCGTCCTAACACTAGCCACTGCGGAATGGGCATCTCCGACTTTAAATATGAGGTGAATATGCGGGCCAAATGTTGGTGTGTAGAAGTAAACTTCTTCCACCAAAAGTTCTTGATACAATCTGGTCCAGCACCGGAAAAGTTCTTCGTGCCTCTGAGTGCTTTTTTCACCTCTTCGGCAGTGACTGATGGGCACTCCTCCTCAGATTTAATGAGGCTGTCGCAAAACTCCTTGAAGCGGATGATATTGTCAGTATCTTCCTTCAACTCTAGTGTTTTCGGGATCTTGTACACCTCTCTCCAAAAAGTCTCTACCTCCTTGGGCTTGGGTGGATTTTTTACAAAAACAGGGGGATCACTGAAGAGGCGTGATGGGTCAGCGAGAAACTGTTGATTCTCTCTGATCCATCTCTCCCTCTTCTGTATCCTCCTCCTTGCGTCAGATAACAGCCTTATTTTGTCAACAATATGCTGCTTGATTGTCAGCAGCTTTGACTTGTTTAGTGTGTGATTCAAGGTCCTTAGTTCTTGGGCGAACTTTCGAACCCTTTCCGTGAACGGTCTACCAGATGTTATGTAGTCAATCACACATTGAACACGGGACGCATTCTGTCTTGCCCATCCAATTTTCTTGTTCAGTTGATGCAAGCGTCTTCTTGTCTTTTGATCCATCGTCGGTTTGAGCCTTCGATTTGAATCAGCCAAAGCTCTCGCAGCACCATAAACTGAGCAATTGATGGTCCAGAGGTCGGACTCTTGCGAGATATCTCCACAAAGGGAGGCATCCATTTCAGCCAGATCTTGGGGCTTAAGAGGAACTTGCATGTTGACGTTCCTCCTTGTACTGAAATTGCCATCATCTTCAAGAAGGTGCCTACTTTCTGCGGTTGGTCTTAATGTCGCTTCATCTTCGTCTGCAGCTTGTTCAAGCAGCGGTTGAGGAAGCGCTCCGCGTACATATCCATTTTTGCGGAGGTAGTCGGCTTGATTTCGCAAAGACTGATGCGAAACGTGTTGAAGCTCTGGGTGTTTCTGGCACCACAGAGTATGCATACGCGCCATAAAGCCTCCACGAACAGGGATAATACTGGCATCGTAGCAGTCTAACACATCATTCTTAAGTTGATCCGTCCACTCAATGTGGGCGTTTCGCCGGTTCGTCGTTGTGTTTCCATTTAAATTATTTTCAGCACCCCGAACTCTAGGATGATCGGCATTGTTTGCCGATCCATTGTCGGGTGTTCTGCGCGTTCGATCGTTTTGAACCGCATCTACAACATTTTGGTGGTTTTTTGGTTTCATTGTTGTTCCCACGAGCAGCTAGGGAAAGGGTTCGTCCATCCTTGTAGAGCCCCGCGTGCAAGGATAAGGCTATTACTCTGAGACATCGCCCGATATCCCAGGGTCACCGTTAAAGACACCTCACCCAGGTGCCATGCAGCTTTCGGCACGGTTCGCACACCTTCGCTTAGGGGTTATTCCTTCGGGACCATCCCTGGACAATTGTCCGCGACTGCTTATTAATTATTGTACCCATATTCAGCAGAAACCCTTGGTACGGGGTTCCTCTATCCGCAACCCGAGGACGCGTTCGGTGGCTTTGTCATAAGCCCTTCGGTTCTATTCCAAGGGAATCGAAACCGAAACCGAAGAATATATATATATATATATATATATTACTTTTCTACATTTAGATAGAAGACAATTTGCCAAAAAACGAAATTTTTTAGCAAAATAATCCAAATTTCCAACCAAAGATATACAATTTTAACGACAGAGATGAAATTTCAACAAATAATATTACTGTTCTAAATGTATAACTTTTCTACGTTTAGATAAAAGACAACATAAAAAAAATATAAAAATTAAATTTTCACTTGAGAAAAATTTTCCGAAACCGACATTTCAACAAAATAGTTCAAATTGTCAACCAAAGAAATGCAATTTCAACCGGAAAGATGAAATTACAACTAATGAGATCAATTTCTACACATATTACTTTTATACATTTTGATAAAATACAACATACCAAAATATACTAATTGAAATTTCAACCAAACAAATGAAATTTGAACCAGAAAGGTGAAGTTTTAATTATTAATATTACTCCTCTCCATTCAGATAAAAGACAACATATAAAACATGTGATCACTACATTTTTCACTTCTAAATAAAAAACATAAATAAAACAATAGATTAAATACCATGTTTGAAAAACAGAATTTTCAACAAAATAGTTGACATTTTCAACCAAAGTGCAATTTTAACCAAAAAGATGAAATTTCAACTAATAAGATTACTTTTATAAATTGCAACTAATAAGATTAATTTCCTGCACTTAGAATACGATTTGGCAACAGGACAAGTTAAACAAAACAAAAAAATTCTAATAATAATGAAAAATTTGTTGGTGAAATGTTTGATTAAGAACAAGATAACTTATTAAAATAAAACAAAAACAACTTAGTAAAATAAAATTAAAATCGACAACGAATAACTTTCCTCTAAAATCAGGCATATTGTACATGTATCGAAGAATGGTTTCTCTCAAATTTTTATAGCTGTCCCTTCCTGTCCAACACACTAACTTACTCCTTACCCCGCTGCCTTCGAAAAAGGTCCACTTTTTCTCTCCTTACAAAACTCTGTGGTGAAAAACTTCTTCCACTTATCGCGTTAAACCGTTAAAGAACACTAACCAATGCATCAGTTTTCATGCATTTTTCAAACGAAATAGACGTCCAAACTGAACTGCTCGACATTTCAGTCTCTTATAATGCATACGCCATACGCATTGGAATTTTCACAAGGTTAGTTGACAAAAATCGGTTCAATCACAAATCGAATTTCAAATTTGGATAAAATCTCACATTTACCAGTTATTTTCATTGCATTGTAAATTTCATTCGCTGCTTATAACAAATAACTTCACCCAACTAGAAAAATGAGAATACAATTTTTAATTTCGAAGAACTGTACCAAAGTTACCAAAGCCTGTTATCACTTAAGACTGCACAGAACCCTTATATTATATTACAAATTTTATTTGATTAAATTGCCCAATTATTGTAAGGGCAAGACACTTCTGTAGATTATATTACAAATTTTATTAATTTGTCCAATTATTGTAATGACAACACTCATTTAAAATTTACACAAACATTACCAAAGACAGTGAAGACTGTACTTAACCAAATTTGAAATAATTTTCTTATATGAATTGAATTCTTACACTGGGTCTATTATAGATATTTTTGTAACTGTCTTTTCCAGAATAAAACTTAACCACTGATGAGGGCCACCATTGTGCGCCGAAACGTATGGTTCAATTAAAAATTTAATTGAATTATTCATTCTGACTCTGACCCTAAAGCCAAAATCAACATCTAATATTATAAACAATTATTTCCATCGAAGGTCAATATAATCTCCCCACTGAATAATATTATATTTGAATAATGCTAGAAAGATGCGGATTTTTTGTTTAAATTTCTGGCTTTTTGTCCAATTTTCATTTAGAGTCAAGTAATAATGAATTCAAGTTGACAAAATAATTTTTCAAACAATTTATTATCATTTTCAATAATATTCTCTTTGCTTAATTGGTAGAATGTTGCAGTTTTTTTCTGAAATTTTCAACTGTGCCTATTTTTCATTAGGCGTAACATAATAATCATTTAAACTGACTAAAAATAAGAAACAAATTATTATTGTTTATGACTACCTTCATCTATATAAATGTCTGATATTTGCGGTTCTTCGACAATTTGTACCTTTCTGTCCTTTTTCCACTTAGTGAGGTAATAATTAATTAAAGTTAACAAAAAAGTTGTTCAAACAATTTAATATTGTTTATAACTATCTTTCCTTAGATAAGTGCTAGAAGGTGGCGGTTTTTCTAAAATCTTTCACTTTGCTTCGCCTGCTTAATAATTACTTACAATGAATGAATAAACATTCGAGAAAACTGTATTTTAAATAGTCTCTTTCCTTTTCGTGATAATATTTTTCTGAAATAAAACAGATATTTAAAGTATGCTTCAAATTTTCTACACGGATCATATACCTCACAAACTAAAAAAAGGACAGAAAGGTAAAAATTGCCGAAAAACCGCAACTATTAGGCAGTGATATAGATGAAGATGGTCATGAACAATAATAATTTGCTTAAACAATTATTTTTGCTGAATCTAATTAATGATAATGATTAAGTCACGCCTAATAAAAAATAGACAAACAGTTGAAAATTTCAAAAAAACCGCAACATTCTACCAATTAAGCCAAGAGAATATTATAAACAATGATGATAAATTGTTTGAACAATTTTTTTGTTAACTTCAATTCATTATTACTTCACTCCAATTGAAAATTGGATGAAAAGCCAGAAATTTCAGAAGAAACCGCATCCTTCTAGCATTATTCAAATATAATATTAATAACAGTACTATCAAATTGTTAAAACAATTAATTTTCTTGACTCTAGTTAATTATTCAACTTATCTCAATGGAAAATTTAAGTAGAAGTGAATTTTTTTCTAACTGCAATTTCGTAGCATTTTTCTAAGAGAATATTATTAACAATCATGATAAATTGTTTAAACAATCACTCCTGTTAACATTGATGAACTATCACTTTCGTCTAATTGAAAATTGGACAACAAGTGGGAAAAATTTGAAAAAACCGCGTCTTTCTAACTCCATTCTATGAGAAATTTGCTGAAAACAATAAATTACTGAAACAATTTATGTGAACATCTAATCATCAGTATGAAGTGGTCTTGTATGTGCCAGAAACAATGTTAATTGGGGCCCTATAAAACAGAGTTATGGTGTTGATATTTAAAAAGTGATATTTTATTCGTATGCTACGGCTGATTGCGAAGAGAAATGTTGAGTTTCAACTCAATTGAGATCATATTGAGGATTCTGAATAAGATTTACATAAACTTCTTTTCTTCTTATGAGAAATACATGTTAAACTTCATGGGGCTTGCGATACCTCTATATATCATTTTTTTTAAACGATAGAATTGGATTTATTTTTGTATAGATTCGAACAAATTTCTGGGGTCTCCCCATGAAAAGTGAAAAAAAAAATTTCCAATGCATTTTTGTACAAAATGCCGGAAATTTCAGAAAAAAACCGCATCTTTCTAGCATTATTCAAATATGATATTATTGATAGTAATAACAATGTTCAATCATTTAAACAAATTTTAACAATTTTCAAATTGTCAATTATACTTTTCGAAATTCAACCAATTCAATTTTGATGGGTTCCAAATTAAATGAGTTTAGGTCTAAATAGTCTAAATAGTTTCGTTTCAATTTTAAATGCACAAAACTTTCTGGTTTTTACTTCTTCAAAATCGTAGAATATCAAGATGGAACACGTGATAGGTTAGGGTGGCTAAAAAACACTTTTTTTCCTAGAGTGCCACGATCCCTCCCCCCCCCCCCCCATTTCGTTTCAAATCCGGAAAAATTATATCCCCAATTTTGGTTTTTCCGTTTTTTCGATTTTAACTGCTGGCGGTTTTGACTTGAAGTTTCTCATGTAAAATGCAGGGGGAAAAATCAGTTTTTGAAATAATTTTTTAGGGTTTGAAAATATGTGACGGGAAAGTATGGAGGCTTGTAGAGAATTATTCAACGAAGAATTTCATGTATGGGACATATCGGGTTGACACCCTTAACACAGCCATACGAGTCCCTGAAAACTACCCTTTAAAACCACAAATATCAATTCTTCATAAGAACGATCCTTTGAGCACTGTATTCTCATCTTTCTTTACAAAAAACATTTATATTGGTCTAGTGGAATATTTATTAACATTGATTGATTAATTTTCAATTATTTGAACAAGTGGAATTTGTTTAATTTTTTGTCTCGAAGATTCTTTTTTTCCCCAAAAAATTATTACTATTTGTTTTTTGGAATATTTATTATGAATAATTTATTGATTTTCAATTATTTAAAGAAATGGAATTTGTTCAAATATGTTTCTTTTGAAACTTTTTTTATCGAAGTTTATTATTATTTCTTCAGTGGAATGTTTATCAACATTTGTTAATTAATTTGCAAAGTTCCGAACAAATTTCATTTGTTTAATTAATTTTTCTTGAACATGTCTTTTTCTTCAAGAAATAAGGATTTCTCGTCTAAAAATTCGTCGAACTAGCAGTTTATTATCTTTAACAACATAAATTTATTTGAAAATATTTTCCAATTCTATAAAAAATGAGTAACGATAATAAACTGCCAGTTCAGCGAATTTTTGGAAAAAACATCTTTTAGACAAATGGAATTTGTGTAAATATTTGAAAATTAATTAATCAACGTTGTTAAATGTTCCACTAGACCAACAATAATAATTTTCATGAAGAAAAAAATTTGAAAAACAAATTATTAACACAAACTCCAATTGTTTAAATAATTCCATTTGTTCAAATATTTAAAAATTAACAAATTATTGTTATTAAATATTCCAGCAGATCAATATAAGAAATATTAGATTTCTATGTCTGATACAATGAAATTCTTCATTGGATAATTCTCTACAAGCATCCATACTTTCCCGTCCTATTTTTTCAAACCAGGTATTGAATATTGCAGTTTTTTTTTCATTTGGAAAATGTTCCAAAAAGTTCGACATGTTATACTCAGTTAGAAAGAAATTTATATTGAACAATTGAATAATTTCTTCAATTTGTAATGGATTAAAGCTGAGGATTCTGAATGCTCATAGTAAATGCTAAATTTTATATTTTCTCCTATCATAAGTTTAAATTTTGTGATTAAAATTGAAATAGTTGAATTTCGAAGAGCATAATTGAGAATTTAAGAATTGTTAATTTCTGAACGATTTAAATTTACATAAAGTAATTTACGTAGTTTAAATTTTTCGGTCAAATTTGAAGTGCTTGAATTTTAAAAAGCATGATTGAAAATTGAAAAATTGTTAATTTCCAAGCGATTACTTAAAGTAATATTAATTCTTGAGGGTTAGAGTACAAAAGCGTTTAAATATCACAATACTTCGCGACTAAATTTTGTTTCTAGTTTTAGATGAAGTTCGGATTTATTTAATGTAATGTAATGTAAATGTACATATTATATTATTTGTAATTACGTACGACTTTTTTTTCTAGTGACGCTGGATATAATAAATCACAAGGAGAAAGAGCTGAAGTACATGAAAAAATTTTACAGAGAGAAGCAGAAGAATTTAAAGGTATGTTAACGCTACGTTATTTGTATGCATAAAAACAACTAGTAGATATCTTGTTTAGGCCTTTGATGTTCATTTGAAAAAATGTTTCATTGTTTCAGAGAATGCAGCATTTCCCATGCATGGATCCGATGTCGGAGAAAGTAGGATATAAAGTAAGCAATATCAACAACGTATAATTATTATTTCATTATTTATTAATTTTCATTAATTATTTATGATTTCATTATTTTATTTTTTTTTAGGTGGAAGTGCTTCATCAACCTCTTCAAATTCATCAACCCCACCTAGCCCATCGAGCCTTGTACAATATGAAATATTGTAAATAAATTTTGTGTAAATGATACAAATAATGAAATAATTATGTAAATAATATTATTACTAGTTGTATGTATGTATGTATGTATACCATTAAGCCATTTCCTTTTCGGGGTAGGCGTGACACTACCCGATTCGGATAGTGTTTCTAGGTGGATAGTTTCTTGTAGTAAAGAACTAAAAATGTGGGCTCACCACACATATATATTTATACCACATATTTTTTTCTACGTTCATTTTTATTGAGTACATCTAGTCATTAATAATGAACTGAATTTTACATTACTTATTGATATTTCAAAGTTCTTTTCCATACTACATTTGAGTATCCCGCATATCCCGAACTGTCCCGAATGGCGCCGAACCAAAACGTTAATAAAAAATGGCTTTTAGGTAATGTTGTGCTCAAAATCAGATCTCTGGAAAAAAAGATTTCTATGATTTTAAGAATTAAAATGATAATAACTGTGATGTCTTATGAAATAAAAAATTATATGTTTGATGAAAAAGTTTAAAACTTATGAGAAATAATTGTTTCAAAAATCTTAGTTTTTGTAATAGAATTTCTTCTTACCATCATTTCTCACAGGTTTGAAGAGAATGGTTGGGCTTCAATGAATCATGGCTTATTTGTTCGGCAAAGTCTAAAAATAGCTCTGCTGTTTTACATTTTGAAAATAGGTCAATAAAGTCTTCAAATATTATTATTTCTTTAGGGAATGCTTTCTTGAAAAAAAAAATAATTTAATGATTTCGGCTATAGAAAAGTAAGCAGTAACGTTTCAGAGAATATTTTTCTCAAAAAATAAAACTTGAAAGTACGTCTTCAAGGTATACAAAAATGTCTTAAAGCTTAAGATACTACGTCTTCAAAATATAGCAGAATGTCTTGAAAACATAAAATAGTAAGTCTTCAATACCAAAAAGAATGACTTCAATACGAAAAAGAATGTTTCGAAAACATAAAATACGAACTCTTCAATACAAAAATGAATGTCTGAGAAACATAAAATATTAAGTCTTCAATACGAAAAAGAATGTCATGGAAACAAAGTGTAGTAAGTCTTTAATACGAAAAAGAATGTATTGGAAACATTAAATGGTAAGTCTTCAATACGAAAAAGAATGTCTTCTATACGAAAAAGAATGTCTTCTAAACGAAAAAGAATGTTTTGGGGACAAAAACTGATGTCTCAGAGCCATAAAAGTCAGCGTCGCGTTAGGGGTCAGTGTAATAAAACAGGGGCTCAAGACGTCATTTTTGTCTCTAAGACACAGAAAATAGTCTCACCCCGTCTCATAAGCTAGACTTTCCAAACGTCTTCGACAAGTATTGGACATGACTCAATTGCCCGTCATTAAGACAAAATCCAAGACAAAATATTTTTACACGGGACGTTGCGTCTTACAAAGTTAGGCAATGGTGCTTCAATTTTTTTTTTAACCTCGACAGCAACCCAATTCACGCTAAACCGTTTTCTCGTTCACATAAGTGACCTTTGAAAACAAATTAGCAACGAAGAAACGTGAAGTGATTTGAAAAACAATAAACCATCAGACTTCTTCTCAAAGGTCACTGTTGTGAAGGAGAATACTGTTTAGCGTGAATTGAGCTGATACTCGATTCCAGGTGAGCATCACACACGCGTGAACCATCTGATTTACACATGGATTAATGCGAGCATGTGTAACTCTAGAGACAGTATTTATAACGAATGTCTCGATGAATTGCTTACAGCTTGTGTAAACGTTCTCAACACATACTAGCTCACACCGATAGGCACTGGAATCTACGGTTCACGTTAATCCCTTTGACGAATCTAAATTTAGACACTTTTATTTAGCGAAATTTTGGTAATTATAATTAAAAGCTTGACTACGAGTTGCTCAAATATCGTTTGCATTGAAATTTACACTTGTTTCACAACTTGAATGCGCGTAACGCTTTTCCAAAAAACTTGATGCGATCGTTTTCAGCGTTTTCAATACCGGGTTTTCAGTATAAATATCCGTCTCGAAGGACTGATTAGTTTCTGATGTTAAATTTCGCCGATACTGGTCAAATAATTTTCTGGAGAAACGAGAAAAAATCTGCCACAGCTCGGATTTGAACCGGGAACGCCAATATTCACGAGTGGAGCGTCAACCAATTACGCTACCAAGGTCACAGCAAAAAGTTTCTCCTATATCCACAGGATGACGCGGGTCTCCATCTTTGTAACTTGTGCATTTTTAGTGATTAATTCTACTCTGAATAAGTTCACCGAATCCGAATACAATTTAGAGTATTGATGTTTCGGATGATTCGGATTCGGTGAACTCATTCAGATTAGAATTAATCACTCAAAATGCACAGGTTACAAAGATGCAGATCCGCGTCGACTGTTGATATAGCAGAGACGGTTCAAATCCGGGTCGTCAGCAAAATCTAACATCAGAAATAAATGAATTAATTACTCTGGTCGACAAAATAACACCAATACTCGAAGGACTAATGTTTCCGACTAGAGTCGAACATAATGAAAACACAGACTTAAAATGCAACAAAATGAACAAAACTGCATTTATTCGTATATTCAAAGTTAAATTTTCATAAACAATTAATGTACAGAGACATACGTGACTCTCTCATTACGATCTCGCGTCAAATGCGAGGAAAAGCGTCGTGGAAAGCGCCCGTCTGCCCTCCTGGAGAGTATCCAAGAGTAGGGACCAGGAAATCGGCACATACACCCGGCATATGATGGTACCGAAATTCGGAACAATTTGAATATTATTTATAATTTTTCAAAGTTATTCAATTAAATAATAAAATCGGAAAATAAATTTAAACGGTTTTATGACTTAAATGTATAGCATTTAAAAAATAAAAGCTAATATCCAGATACACTACACTACGTTATTAATCACCTTTCCAGCTTACGTCACAACTTGAAATATCTAATATCATGGAACGCTGGCGGAGAGGACATTTCGTATGTCTCGAGAACAACTATGTTATTTTTGCTACTAACCTTGACTCAGTTCTATTTGAAGTTAACTGACGCGTATCTTCGTCTCCACTTTCTGTCCCTTGACTCCAGGAATTGCAACATAGTATATTATTTTCTGCCATTGCTCATAAAATTGGCAAGTAGAAAAAGATGTTACGAAACCAGGAAAGTGTTGATAGATTTCCATTCAGAGAATACTTATACGAATGTGTAAAATGCACTATTCTGAAAAAGAAGGAATTATTAATACATATTAAGTTTAAATCTAATTAAGGTTAAGTAATAAGAGAATAAGAGATTGGTCCAAACCAATCAAAATAAGAAATGCAAAAAAAAAAGTATCAAGAAACTTGCTCACACCAAACCACAGGAATCCGAAAGAGGTTTTTATTATAGAAAATGTGTGCGTGCCAGCGAGTGTGTGCCAACAGTACTTTTTTAAAATGATAATTTGCAAACGGGTTCAGCTAAGGGCCTTAAATTTGGATAAATACAAATTTCTGACAATAGTAATTTCTGCTTGATAATGTTGCAAAATATGCGTTTGATTGGTTGAGAAATAATTCCTTCCGGATTCTTTAGCCTTATTGGCCATCCCAGTAGCTGCAGCAGTATTGCTACTTTTTAGTGGCGCGCCATATCTCATGCTTTCTACTTCAAGCGAAAAGCATGCGCATGGGGTCAAGCTTACATTTAAGCCTAGGTAGGTGGTTTGAGTACTGAAAATTCTTTTTTTACTGGCACTTAAATATAACGTCGTTTTTTTTACTTTTAAAGACCGATTTTCTTATAAACTTGATGTGATTGAGTATTTATGAGGCCGGATTCGAAATTCAACGTTCAAAAATCTATAAAAACACTTCAAATATCCAGGAGCCAAAAAGCAGGTAAATAATGAGTACAAACGTCCTAAACTACGACCCAATACACATTTCTGTGAATTTTATATTTACACGTTTTCTTAACATTTCTAGCCCACGCTTCATCAAATATTTTTAATTTTCTCTTGGAAAGGACCTTGTAATTTAACTTCCATTTAAAAAATATAAGAAATCGACTTACTGTAAATAGAGTTAGATATAATTTGAATTTACTGCAGCAAGAACTCAACTCTCGCTATTCGTGCAGCATGTTAAGACTTTTGTTGCTAAAACGACAATGCTCTCTTCTGTTTGAAAAAAAATCATTACTTTGAATGCTTTTATAACAGATTAGTATCACGAGAATTTTTTATACTCCAAGAGCTAGTGACGTTTTTCTCCAAGTGGGAGTATGTAGAAGGTTTAAAGTAGGACTTCGAAAATACTGGGAGGCTGTAGGAGGATTAAAGGCGGACTTGAAAAATACAGTTGAGATTATAGGGGGACTAAAGGAGATCTGAATTCAGAATGATTAGGCCTTTAGAGAATCAAAGTAGTGTGTGCAGGCTGAAATAGGCTCAAATGAAGTTTTATCTAGAATCAGCAGTTTTAATGTAGAGTTGAAATTTCGACTCCGGGGGTTTGACTACGATTCACGAAGGTTTCCTGAAAATACTCTACGATCAAGATTTAACAATTATGTCCAAAATCAAACATCGAGAAGCCACAATTGTTTGTATTGAAACCGGCATGTTGTCTCTAATTTGACGTAATGGAAATACAATGCAAGCAAACGTGATGTAAAAGGTCTGGTTGAAATATGGCAACCACATAACATAAATAATTGTATGCTTGAGCAAGAAATTGTTGTTTTCAACAAAAAAGATCTTTTCATATTAATGCCTTTTTCTATCCGGCTATTGGGGAAAAATTAGGAGGCAGGTGTGAATGAGGCTTAGCTCTTTATATTAATAAATGTTTTGATTCAAATTTGTTGATTAAAAAAAGGGACGCATAGGTGTTTGTGGAAGCTAACTTTTGTAATGGGAAGTTAGTAATTGGCCTATGTTACTTTAGCGTAGATACGAATTTCGATGTAGCTTGTGGATATTATGGATTCGAACTCGCTAATCCTACTTGAAGGTAGATCAGTTAGGGTTTCGCCGGCGGAATATAACCTGGTCAATGTTTTGGGCAAAAGCGTGATTGACTTAGTCTGGTGCAAAGAATCTCTAGCCAAGGTTTAGTAATCTGTGAGTATGTAATGTTATTGAACTTTGTGCTAACTTAGTTTGAGTGATCAAGGAAGAGGCAAATAAAGCTAATATGTGTGTTTTAAATTCGGCGGCTTCGTACTCGAAAGATAGGAGCAATAAACACTGGTCTGACGCGAACTGTGCTAATCTCAAGGCATTGTTAAACAAAGTGGCAAACGAAGCCAAGCGTTTTGATTTCGTAGACCATTTTAAAAAAATACATAGAAACAAAAGCAGATCACAGAAAATTAAAGCGAGTTTAGAAAAGAAACTTCAAGTCGGAAATCGTTTCCAGTCTACAAAATGCCAGTATTTGCAAAATCGTTTGGGATACGGTCAACCGCTTCAAGGCTCTAGAAATTTGGAAAAGTTTTTCCTGCTCGTGCGTTATATGATACCAGCTTTGACGATGTTTAGATATCACTTTTTGGTGCGTAAATTCCTTCAGTGGCAATATTCTAAGTACCAAGGAAATGTAAGCCCCGAAAGGCCACGGGACCGGTTGGAATTACAAAGGTCTTTTATAAAGCTCTCCAATTCAAATGTATTCTGTATTTGGAATCTTTTTTTCTGTAAAATGTTTGCCTCAGAAAACATATACCATATTCCTGGGCGAACACACATACCGTAACCCCACAACATGAATGGCAACGTGATAGGTACAAGCACAATTTTCATCTGAAAGGTTCGATTTATGATGACGAACATGAAAATGCTTATCAGCAAGTCTAAAAAGAGCAGCTGGGCGGCGGCCATCCGGAAAAGGTGTCATTTATATGGATAAGTAACGTGACTATTATAAGGGTGAAAATTCGTAAATCGTAGGAGACGTTCGAAATAGCACCTGTGCAGTGTGCATTGGCAGTTATTTATCTAGAGCAGAAAGTGCTGCCAGTTAGCGCCAAAGTAGCCGATAATTGAGATGAAATTTTGTCACAGGTACACTCTTGGAATTATTTGCTACGTATTGCTTATGCATACAGGTAACATTATGCAAAGAGGCAGTTAAACAAGTGGAGCAGAAAAACTTGCCAGGCCGAAATAAAGTGCGCGGTCCACCCGATAAGGTACAGTATTGGAAATAAGAGAAATACTGATTTCACAGGAAAAAGTGTCAAACAAATGTTAGACCACTTCCAGAGATGCATATTTGCATAAGTATTACATTTTTTGATAAAACTGATACATTTAGAGAAAATATCGATTAAAGAAATACATGAAGAACAAAAAACTGTTTTTCTTTACAGCAAGTCATTTTTTCTTATACCTTCACGAGAGAAAAGATACTCCTTGTCAGATGCACACCAAACACCCGGTTTAAGAACAGTGTCGGGGGTAGCCTGCAAATAGCCTTGATCATAAATCGGGTGAATTCAAGCGTAAGCAGTCAGGGTCGTATGAACCATTTCAGTTGGATTTTTCTCCGTAGTATTGTGTTGTATTTTATTACTCTCCCTTTTACGGGTTTGAGGGCTCCGCTCCCTTTACATCTTTTACAATTTCACTTAACCACTATGCCTTATGCTTATCTTAACCTATAATCGCTTTGCCTTCTTATTATTTACAAATACTCAAATATTATCTTACTGTTTCTCAACTATTATCTAGCAAGTGCGCGAGACGTTCCAGGGCTTCCGTTTCCTCTTACCATTACTCTTCAAGCTTTTCCAAGACACGCAACACTAATTTTCCTTATCCATATTTCAATTTTGGTTTTCTCCTCCCCCATACATTCTCTCTTCCCTTTTCTCTTCTAAGCTCTTCACCCACTTTTCCCCTTGTCCACAACCACTCAGTATCCACCTAACTTTATATACCACGCTCTTTTCCCCTTTATCTTCCCCTGTACATATCTCCAACACGTGCTCCCACGATTCCCTTTCATATCCACATACCCTACGCATTTTCATTTCTTCACTCATCGAATATTTACACTCATTCATGCCTTCTCCCATTCTGAAACGTATCATCCTGGACCACCTGCACTCCTTTTTCAATTTCCCTAGTTATTGTGGGACCTCTTCCATCTTGATGAATCTATACCATTTATTATATTTTGACGCCATAATCTTTTCCTACCTCTTCTCTTCCTGCTTCTTACTCATTTCCCCCTCTACTACCTACCAATCCCTCCTCTCAGATTTTTCTCCGTAGTACAAAATATTTGTTTAATTTTGTCAATTTTGTTCTCTAATTCATATAATAATTTTCACTTGAAAAAAACTACAATGTCAGCAATCCGTTACACGTAAAAATAATGTGTTTCTTGCTTAATTAAACGTTTTTGGATGCCTCCGTATGTCGCTCTCTTACACCATTCTATCAGAGCAGCCTCCAAAACCGCACTATAATTATTACTTTCTAAGAAAATATGAGTTCATCCTGTGCTATTTTTTTAGAAAACATTAAAATTAGAATCATTCTTGGAATTTAAAGAAGTTTAGAAAATTTAAAAAATGTGTTCATCCTTGGCTCATAAATCTTTGAAAAAAACGGAGTCAAATAAAAATATCTTTCCGATGACTTTTCTCTGATTCTTGGCCAATTCCCAAGAATTATTAGTTAATAATTTTCATAAACAAATTCAGAGGTTGCATATTTTTAATTTTTCGGTGACTCTTTCCTGCGATGTTTTGTAAATTTAATAATTCAATTGACTAAGACAATTTTCATAAACAAATTCAGAGCTTGGCCATTTTTCAACGAATAGAATTTCGGCTACTGTTCAGCGAATAGGCTTCTAGCTATTTTTCAAAAAATAAGCTCAATTTTTTTTACAGAGTTAACTAAGAATATCTTCCCGATGAATTTTGTGTATGATGCTTTGCAAATTTCTAAAAATTATTAATTATTTCAAAGAATTAAGCGTTTTACCATTTTTAAACAAATGAACTCAATTTGTTTAGGGTATTTAAAATAACTCTTTTCTACGATACTTTGCACATTTACAATGATTATTAATTATTTAAACAATTTTTCTAAACATATTCAGAGTTGGGCTGTTTTTCAAGGAATAGGCACAATTTGTTTATGGAGTCAATTAAGAATATCTTTCCGATTACTCTTTTCTATAATGCTCTGCAAATTTCGAAGATTTATTTATTATTTCAACAATTTTAATAAACAAATCAGGAGTTTGACTATTTTTTAAAGAATAGGCTCAATTTGTTTCCGGAATCAACAAAGAATGTATTTTCAATAACTCTTTTCTACGATATTTTGCACATTTACAATAATTATTAATTATTAGAACAATTTCCATTCAAAAATTCAGAGTTTGGCTATTTTCCGATGAATAGGCTCAATTTTTTACCAAATTAACTAAGAATATTTTTCCGATGACTTGTTTATGTAATTCTCGGCAAATTTTCGGAATTTTTTAATTATTTAAACAATCCTCATACACAAATAGGCTCCATTTGTTTCTGGAATCAATAAACAATCCATATTCAATAACTCTCTTCCACGATACTTTGCAAATTTACAATAATTATTACTTATTTCAACATTTTCATAAAGCTATCGCTTGGCTAATTTCAAAGGAATAAGCACAATTTTTTCCCCGTGTGAACTAAGAACATAATTCCAAATATTCATTTCTATGTTGCTTCACATATTCAGATTTTGGCTGTTTTCAACGAATAAGCTAATTTTTTTTATAGAATTAACCAAGAATATTTTTCCTATTACTCTTTTCTATGAGTCTAAGCAAAGTCTTTCTCTTGACTCTTATAAATGTATGTTGCTTATGTACATTTAGAAGAATGATTAATTATTCAAACAATTTCCATGAACCAATTGAGAGTTGGTCTATTTGTTAACGAATTGGCTCAATTTCTTTACAGAAACAAAGACAATTTACTTATAATAAGTCTGTCCTACGTTACTTTGCAAATTTACAATAATTATTTATTATTCAAACATTTTTCATGAAGATATTCGGAGTTTTGCTATTTTTCAAGTAACTCTTTCCTATGATACTTTGAAAATTTACAATAATTATTAATTATTTAAACAATTTTCATAAACATATTCACAGTTTAGATTTTTTCAAGGAATCGAAACAATTTGTTTACGGAGTCAACTGAGATTGTCTTTTCGATCACTCTTCACTGTGTTTTGTAAATTTACATGGATAATTAATTATTTAAACAACTTTTATAAACAAATTCAGGATTCGACTATTTTTTAACGAATGGGGTCAATTTTTTACATAATCAACTATAAATATATTTCTGACCTGTTTCAAAGAATAGGCTTAATTCGTTCACGGAATAAACAAAGAATGTATTTCCAACAAGTTTTCTCTACGATGCTTTGAAATTTTACAACAATGATTATTTAAATAAATATATATATATATATAAATAAAATAAATAATTTTCATAAACAAATTCAGAGTTTGAACTATTTTTTAGTTTACGTAAATACATACACGCAGGTATAACATATTTAATAATAAATAAAACTTTTCTATCTGAACTGTAATATTAAAATCAAAACCTGAAATTCAAGAATTCTGTATCAGACCAAAATCAAATTCAAAATCTCATTTAACGTCCAATAATCAAGTCAATATATAGAATTCCTGAAAATACAACAAGAATTCAACGATAAAATTTGGACAACCACCACAAAATGCTCCTATTGTAATTCCTAAAAAGCAAAATAAAAAAATTTGTTTCTTTGGACAAAAATAAAAAAGCGCCTACTCTACCGCCACCAGAACAAGCCGGGTATAGAGAAAGAGAGGCGACAATGAGACCAACCGCGAACAGGCATCGAATAGAGGAAGAACGATGCTTCAGGACCCGGAGAATCATCAACATTCAGGTTTCTCCCAAGCCCAAAGATCTGACTGAACTGGATGATGAACTTTGTGGAATTTTTTCTCACGATTCCGACCTCTGGACTATCAATTGTGGTGTGTACAATGCAGCGAGAACTATGGCAGATACAAACCGTAAAACAAAATCAACGGTTGATCATAAGACCAAAAGACGAATGCATCAACACAGGACAAAGATAGGCTGGGCAAGACAGTATGCGTCCCGCATTCAGTGTGTGATTGACTACGTAACATCCGGCAGGACTTTCACTGCCAAGGTCCGAAAGTTTGCGCGCGAACTGCGGATCCGTCATCACACAATCAACAAGTCAAAGCTACTGACCGTAACACCTGAGAAGGAATGCCCACCTGACACTACCGAGGAGGTGAAAAACGTATTAAGAGGCACGAAGAACTATTCCGCTCCGGGACCAGATGGTATCAGGACCTTCTGGTGGAAGAAGTTTCATTCAACCCACCAGCATCTGGCCCGAATTTTCACCTCATATCTAAAGTCGGAAGAGCCTATTCCGGAGTGGTTGGTGGAAGGGCGCACAGTGCTCCTGCAGAAGACGGGCAACTTAGCTGACCCTAAGAATTACAGGCCAATAACTTGTCTGAACACACTGTATAAGATCTTCACAGCTAAATGATAGGATTGTTCTGACAATTGGACCTGTGTGGCGAGAGATGTATGAACAACGCGGCTCAAAGAAAGGCGTAGCAGGATGTCGGGAGAACCTGCTCATCGATTTATGTGTCTGTAAAGACGCAACATCGTATCAACGATCTCTATCGATGGCCTGGATTGATTACCGAAAAGCTTTTGATTCAACCTCCCATACTTATCATCTGTCTGTTGGAAAGCTTAAAGGTTCTTCCACACATCCTGAGGTGCATAGAGACATTAATGCCGCTTTGGAAAACCAGATTTACTATCTCATCTGGAAAACATCGTGTGATCACTAACAGTATCACCTTTGAGAGAGGTTTGTTTCAGGGCGACACCATAAGCATAAGCATGGATGATCTTAAGATCTATGCTAGAAACCAAGAGAAACTACATCTAGCTCTAAAAATTGTCAAAGAGTACACTCAAGAGATTGAAATGGAGTTCGCGTTAGATAAATGCGACAAGGTTAATTTGAAGAGAGGAAAACTTAACGGCATCCCCGAAGATCCTGAACTCGTGGACAGAAGCGCTATACGACACCTTTGCGCTGGCGAGACATATACATACCTGGGCGTAAATTAGAGCCGCATTCAGGACGTAACATCTATAAAGGATACTCTCCGATGCACATACAAACGTCTCATCCGACAGATATGGTCTTCCGAACTGTCGGCGAGGAACAAAGTATCTGCGACGAACATGCTTGCCGTCCAAGTAGTACTCTATTCATTTGGAGTAGTTCCATGGACGAAGGACGAGCTCAGATCCCTCGATATCGGCTCTCGAAAGGTTATGCACATGAACAAAAGCATGCACCTTAAGTCTTCTGTTCCACGACTTTACATCTCACGCCGTCAATGTGGCCGTGGAATACTGAATCTTGAATGTCTGCACAACAGGATTATTCTGGGTACAGCACATATAGTCGCAAATGGACAAGACCCTCTTCTTAAAATGGCCAGGAAACACGAAGAAGTAGGCAAAGGGGCGTTTCTGTACAAAGCAGCGGAGGAGGCTGCTGAAACACTCGGCCTTGACTTCAATATCAGGGATGAGCAAAATGCGTCAAATCTTATCCATCTTGAATGCTCACTCCGGAAGGCCCGGATTAGGAAAGCACAAGAGAAAAGCTTCGGCGAGGAGCTCCTCGACAAGAGGATGCAAGGCATTTCCCACAGGAATGTGGAAGAACAGTCGATGTCGTATGAGCTGACGTTTGCTTTCCTTAAATCACCCGGATTGAAGTCGGGCACGGAGGGCTTCATTTTGGCATTTCAAGATTGTGTCATTTCCACTCTAGCATACCGTCGCCACATTTTGATCTGGTTGTCCAACTCATGCGGGAACAACCTACATCCAAAGGCACAATGCGGCACTGAGAGTGCTTTATTACCATCTCTGTCACTCTTACGGTATTAGCCCAAAGACCTCTCCGGTAAACGCTAGTAGAGAAATAGAGTTAAGTGTCGAAAATGAAAGGTGCCGCATGTACTGGAACTCCATATTCTCGACAATTGTTTCTGTTGCGCACTCGAGGCCTGACATGGTTCTTCTTGACTTCTAGAAACGAACCATGTTCGTTATCGAATTTTCAGCACCAGCTGACAAAAACGTTACAGCGAAGGAGAAAGAAAAGAAAGAAAGGTATAAAGACCTTATGAGGGAGTTGCGACGCTTTTACCCGGAATATTCTGTCAAGCTAATCGTCCTGATCATCGGCGCTCTTGGAGGTGCCAAGGCTTCACTTGTTAATAGCCTGAAAAGCATCCCTGCGTATCAACAAAATGCTGAGACACTTGCGGGGAAAATGCACAAGGCGGTCGTCCTTGGGTCGCTCCGTGTCCTCAGGGTGCACGAGACTTTCGCCGGATCATCGTATTGAATTCGCGCAGACAGTAACCACCGATCTCACGGTCGTGAGACGTGGTTACAGCTGAAATTTTACCGCGATTTCGCTGGGAGTGGGTGCAATTTTTTAGATTAGCACCCGCTCCCAGCGAAATCCTGCGGTTGTTCTTATGACAAACTTTTAACTATATATATATATATATATATATATATGCGCAAATCAAGAGAAACTACATCTAGCTCTAAAAATTGTCACAGAGTACACTCAAGAGATTGGAATGGAGTTCGGGTTAGAGAAATGCGCCAAGGTTAATTTGAAAAAAGGAAAACTTACCGGCATCCCCGAAGATCCTGAACTCGTTGATAGAAGCGCTATACGACACCTTTGCGCTGGAGAGACCTATACATACCTGGGCGTGCCACAAAGCCGCAATCAGGACGTAACATCTATAAAGGATACTCTCCGATGCAGATACAAACGTCTCCTCCGACAGAGATGGTCTTCCGAACTGTCGGCGAGGAACAAAGTATCTGCAACGAACATGCTTGCCGTCCCAGTAGTACTCTATTCATTTGGAGTAGTTCCATGGACGAAGGACGAGCTCAGATCTCTCGACATCGGGTCTCGAAAGCTTGTGCACACGAACAAAAGCATGCACCTTAAGGCTTCTGTTCCACGACTTTACATCTCACGCCGTCAAGGTGGTCGTGGAATACTGAATCTTGAATGTCTTCACAACAGGATTATTCTGGGTACAGCACATATTGTCGCAAATGGACAAGATCCTCTTCTTAAAATGGTCAGAAAAGACGAAGAAGTAGGCAAAGGGGCGTTTCTTTACAAAGCAGCAGAAGAGGCTGCTGAAACACTCGGCCTTGACTTCAATATCAGGGGTGAGCGAAATGCATCAAATCTTATCCATCTTGAATACTCACTCCTGAAGGCCCAGATTAAGAAAACACAGGAGAAAAACTTCCGCGAAGAGCTCCTCGACAAGAAGATGCACGTCATCTTCCACAGAAATGTGGAAGAACAGTCGATGTCGTATGAGCTGACGTTTGCTTTCCTTAAATCACCCGGATTGAAGTCGGGCACAGAGGGCTTCATTTTGGCATGTCAAGATGGTGTCATTTCCACTCTAGCATACCGTCGCCACATTTTGAGACAAGATATTCCCGATGATAGCTGCAGAGCGTGTCATGAACACCCCGAGCATCTAGGACACATACTATCTAGTTGTCCAGCTCATGCGGGAACAGCCTACATCCAAAGGCACAATGCGGCACTGAGAGTGCTTTATTACCATCTCTGTCACTCTTACGGCATTAGCCCAAATACCTCTCCGCTGAACGCCCCTAGAGAAGTAGAGTCAATTGTCGAAAATGAGAAGTGCCGAATATATTGGAACTTCATATTGTCGACAATTGTTTCTGTTGCGCACTCGAGGCCTGACATGGTTCTTCTTGGCTTCGAGAAACGAACCATGTTCGTTATCGAATTTTCGGCACCAGCGGACAAAAACGTCACAGCGAAGGAGAAAGAAAAGAAAGAAAGGTATAAAGACCTTATGAGGGAGTTGCGACGGTTATACCCGGAATATTCTGTTAAGCTAATCGTCCTGATCATTGGCGCTCTTGGAGGTGCCAAGGTTTCACTTTTTAATAGCCTGAAAAGCATCCCTGCGTGTCAACAAAATGCTGAGACACTTGCAGGGAGAATGCAGAAGGCGGTCGTCCTTGGGTCGCTCCGTGTCCTCAGGGTGCACGAGACTTTCGCCGGATCATCGTATTGAATTCGCGCAGCCTGTAACCACCCATCTCACGGTCGTAGGACGTGGTTACAGCTGAAATTTTACCGCGATTTCGCTGGGAGCGGGTGCAATTTTTCAGATTAGCACTCGCTCCCGGCGGAATCCTGCGGTTTTTTTATGGCAAACTTTTAACTATATATAT
>CAKNXH010051534.1:1570-17041 GCA_932178445.1 Andricus quercusramuli | reverse complement strand
ATAGAGTATTCAAGTATGTTGGCAGCGCCATCAGTCGGCGAAATTTGTAAACGAAGGGGTGAGTCGTTGTGCCGTGTTGTGCAATTACCATGGAGAACAGTGTAAATATTGTAGGGCTTTCAGCCCAAAAAACCGGGTCAAGAAGAATTTGTTGTTTAATATTGAGATATTAATATTTAATATTGAGAATTTAATAGACTGTTCATTTAAGAAATCTAATTTCAAACCAAATATTTATAAGTAAATAATTTGAAACTGAATGGTTCTAAATAGAAAGCCTTGAATCGTGAAAATTTCAAATAGCTTTTAAACTTTGAATGTGACGATTTTAATTGTTCTATTTTAAGGAATGATTAAATTGTAATTGACATTGTTGAATTTTGATGCATTAATAACAACTGAACACTTATCATTTGTAGAACAATTCGAGTATGATTTTTAGAGATATTCAGAGGTTTTAACAAGGTTCAAAATTAATTTAAAAATTGAAATGATTTCAAATAACTTAAACGCAGTGTGTGTTCCGACAAAATCCGACTATTCGTACTGAAATTTCGGTGCAAATAGCCATGGCCTAGTTCAATACAAAATGCAGAGTTTTGCAGATTTCGAACAAATAATTTGAAAGTTTTTTAAGAATTGTGAAAGGCTTCAAGAGAATGAAAACATTTTCGGCTTAAGGCGATGTCAGGGTACCGTGCCATACCTGACGGCTCGAGTAACCCTTCCTATTGTAAGCCGCTCGAACACGAGCTCGCTACCCAGCGGGGCGATGTGGTGCTCAACCGGAGGCTACTGTATTATGTTACCTCGAACTCTGTTCCGCACCACCATGTCCCGCCGCATGCTGTACACTTTTTATTTTTTGGAAGAAAATTCCATTCCAATAAGAAATTAACCACACCAAGAGTTAAGACATGATTCAAAAATTTACCTGCACTTTCCAGGAACTCCATTTTGTTTCGTTAGTATAATGTATACCTTGTAACGTCCAAAATTATACTAATTATAATCATCTTAAATTTTAGGGTATGAGAATATTCTGGAATTTATAATATCTTAGAAGCTACTTTGATACATAGTCGATTGCAAACCATTTAAAAAAAAACTCATGTTTCAATGACAAGTAAAAAGGCCCTTTCAATTCTCAACAGTTGAAACACTCAACAGTTGGACATTCAACGGTCGAAAATTAAACAAAATTGTATATTGAATTTTCAACAGTTTAATAATTAACTGTGGAAAACTGAAGAAAATTAGATTTTTAATTCATTTCAATTTTTAGCAGTTAAATTTTCAACTGTTTGAAATTCGATTTTCTTCAATTTTCAACAGTTGAAAATGGAATTCCATCAGATTGAAATTATATTATAAATTGTCTTTATTCTTATATAATTGAAAATGGAATTTTTAATTTATTTCAATATTCAACAGCTGAGAATTGAAATTTATTTTTCTATTTATTTCCATTTTTAAAATATCCAAAAATTGTATGAAGAATCACATACAAAGTTGTAGTGTGGTTGGTTTAAATGGGCAACTTCATGTAAACGTGCCAACGCAAAATAATACAGTAGCCTCCGGTTGAGCACCACATCGCCCCGCTGGGCAGCGAGCTCGTGTTCGAGCGTATTACAATAGGAAGGGTCACTCGAGCCGTCAGGTATGGCACGGTACCCTGATATCGCCTTAAGCCACATTTTCTTAAGATTGCTATGAAAATTAAAAATGATTTTTTATTTTCAAAGATTATTTTAAGAGTTCTAATTTTGCATTATTTTCTAACAATTTTAGGAGAAATTCTAATCATTCTAAAAGATAGCCGTGGCTACGTGTATCGAAATTTTGGCACAAGTAGCCAGATTTTTTTTCGGTACAAATAAGGGGAGCTAGAAAAGAGGCTATTTGTACCGTAATTTCGATACCTATAGCTGGATTTTTCGGTACGCGTAGATACTTCCTTAAACCATATAGAAGTTATGAAAAAATTTCTAACAATATGCAGATTTTTCAAGATTTTGGAAAACAATTTTAAAGCTTTTTAAGGTATTCTAAACTCTTTAAAATATGAGAATAATTTAACTTCTCATGTTAAAAATGTTTCACTTTACAAAAATTTAATCGTTCAAGTTTTAGTGTTTCTAGTTTAAAATTGGTAAAACTTTAGGTTAAAAAAAATAAAATAAAATTTAAAAACTTAATTACAATTTAACTTAATTTAAAAACATAAAACTTTAACTTTAGTTTTTTTAAACTATAATGCTCATAATTTTCAAATTCATTAATTGATTCTTTAATTTGGAGCATTGAAATAGATAACATGGATTTTTACGTTTGGAACTGAATCTGAATCTTTGAACACTACAATTGATAATAGTTAAAAATTCTAGATTTTTTAGTTTAAATGCAGCAAATTTAAAATTGTTCAATTAAAAAGTCTTAGTATAATACAACATTTTTATACGTGTAAGTTATTGAGGATTTGAATACAGCATTTTTTAACTAAAAACTGTTAAACTTCAATTTTACAAGTTTAAAATTTAAGAGTTACACTTTTTGGTCTTAAATTTGCAGTTCATTTTTCATCCATTCAAATGGGAAAATGGTTTCAGTGTTCGAACTTTTTAATTTCATTGGTCGTGAAAAATGTTTGTGAACTGGGGAAAAACGGGAATTTTCTTCTGCAATTAAAACGACTACCCTGTTATTACAATTAAAGAAATATAATAATTTTTATACTAAAGTTAGAGATAGGCAACTTCGATGCCCACGTAGGGTGACGAAATCCTAATTTAATTTCTCTTGCTAAAATGATTCAATTTTTTAGGTTAAGTATAATTGTGAATACATAATTTTACTGAACTCGATCGTAACATTATAAAAATTAGTCCTGTTTTTCGAACTTTTCGCTCCTGGAGTTTCTCGTAAAACAACTCCACAAATACTGCGAAAACTGCCGTCGATTTGCTCGACCACTTTGCTAACATTATAACTTTTTACCAATCCTATACTTTTTGAAATACTTTCTTTCCAAGAAATTTCAAGTTTTACTGCTTTGAAGCCACTTTGAATTATAATTACCATTTTTTATTATGTATTTTATCTATTATTTTTTGTTTATTTATCGCGTGTTTACGTACAGCTATACATAGGCTTTGAGTTTAACTCACCCGCTCGTTTGAAAAAAAATCCAACAGGCGGCGCCACGTGCGCCCCGCCAGAGATACTTGGGAGCTCTATTGTAATGTAACTCTACCTGCGCATATACACTACACTCCCGCTAACTGCAAGCTCCGTAAGTTCCACTTTTTGCCACTTCTCCACACGTATTTTAAAGCACACTCCATTGTGTCTCCCACTTAAGCAACTGCGAGCGGCTGAGAGTCTCTGCGCATGTCCCAACGTGCGAGCTCCAACGCAGCGTGGTTATACGACGGAGCAGAGCGGTGCACTCGAGTTCTGCTCGCGGTCAAGATTTTACTTTTATGGTTCAACCACCCTCGGTTTAAAAATGCGGAGTTCCGCTCGCGGCAAGAGTAGGTAGCCCTCATTCGGGTGCTCCCGACTTGGCGACTTCGAGCTGCTCCTCCCACTAAGAATTAAACCATTAAATGTAGTGGTGTACTTCTTGAACAAAAGTGGCGTAGCGTTCGCTTCGGCGGCGACACAATAGTCTCTATGATAAAGTTCAGACTAATGTATGTTACAGACTAATAATTGATTAAACAATTTATTATAATTATTAATAATATTATTGTTGAATAATGCTACAAAGATGCGGTTTTTTTTTTAATTTCTGGCTTCTTGTCCAATTTTCATTTGATGTGAAGTAATAATAAATTCAAGTTAACAGAATAATTGTTTAAACAATTTATTATAATTATTAATAATATTATATTTGAATAATGTTAGAAAGATGCGGTTTTTTTAATTTCTGGCTTTTTGTCCAATTTTCATTTGAAGTGAAGTAATAATGAATTCAAGTTAACAGAATAATTGTTTAAACAATTTATTATAATTATTAATAATATTATATTTGCATAATGCTAGAAAAATGCGGTTTGTTAATTTCTGGCTTTTTGTCCAATTTTCATTTGAAGTGAAGTAATAATGAATTCAAGTTAACAAAATCATTGTTTAAACAATTTATTATCATTGTTGATAATATTCTCTCTGCTTAATTGGTAGGATGTTGCGGTTTTTCCTGAAATTTTCAACTGTTTGTATTTTTTTCATTAGGCGTGACTTAATAATTAATTAGATTCAGCAAAAATAATTATTCAAACAAATTATTACTGTTTATGACTCTTCATCCATATCTGTGCCTGATAGTTGCGGGTTTTCGGCAATTTTTACCTTTCTGTCCTTTTTTCACATAGTGAGGTAGTAATTAATTAAAGTTAACAAAAAAGTTGTTTAACAAATTTAATATTGTTTATAACTATCTTCTCTTAGATAAGTGCTAGAAAGTGGCGGTTTTTTCTAAAATATTCAACTTTGCATCGCTTTTTTATTCATGAACGAATAATAAGTCAACCACAAAAAAGGAAAGAGATTATTTAAAATATATTTCTCTAATGTTTATTTATTAATTGTTAGTAATTAAGCAGGCGAAGCAAAGTGAAAGATTTTAGACAAAACCGCCACTTCCTAGCACTTGTCTAAGAAAAGATAGCTATAAACAATATTAAATTGTTTAAACAACTTTTTTGTTAACTTCAATCAATTATTACCTCACTAAGGGAAAAAAAGACAGAAAGGTAAAAATTGTCCAAAAACCGCAACTTTCAGACACTGATATAGATGAAGATAGTCATGAAAAATAATAATTTGTTTAAACAATTGTTTTTGCTAAATCTAATTAATTATTAAGTCACGCCTAATGAAAAATAGACAAAAAGTTGAAAATTTCAGAAAAAACCGCAACATTCTACCAATTAAGGCAATTAAGCAAAGAGAATATTATTAATAATTATGATAAATTGTTTAGACAATTAATTTTTTTGACTAATTAATTACTTAACATAACTTAATTGAAAATTTGACTAAAAGTGATTTTTCTTAATCTGGAATTTTGTAGCATTTTTCTAAGAGAATATTATTAACATTAATAATAAATTGTTTAAACAATCCCCCTCGTTAAAATAGATGAACTATCACTTCCCTCTAATTGAAAATTGGACAACAAATGGAAAATTTAAAAAAAACGCATCTTTCGAACTCCACTCTATGAGAAAATTTCTAAAAACAATAATAAATTTTTTAAACAATTATTCATTTTCGACGTCCTTGTAATAGCGTCTTTTTATATTTATTTTGTATCATATCATCCGTTCGCCTAATTGTACTCAACTGCTTATTACTCTAACCATTTTTAATTTAAAATGTAATTTTTTAAACAATATGTGCAAAAAGTATGTGAAACTATTGTAAATTTATTAGTTAGTACTGTAAAATAATCATGTCGAAAGATAGTGTTTCAATAAATGTAAATAACCATTTTCATGTAGCTGGGAATCTTTTTTATTTTTTTCCCGTCTAACTTTATATTTTTCATTAAAAATTAATAATTATATATTCATTTTTATTTATTAATAATTATTTATCATTTTTAATATGATCGATTCACGACTTGAAAATAATCTCAACATCAATGTTTCGAACATGATTTGAAACGATATAATTTTATCTGCATTATTTACATTTCACAAACGATCACAATTTTGGGTTTAATTCTTAGTGGGAGGGGCAGCTGACGAGCTCTTGAGCGGAAGTCGGATGCACCGTAAGATACCTGCTTTTGCACCGAGCTGAACTCGGAATTTTGAAGCCGAGGGTGGTTGACCGTGAGCGGAAATCGAGTGCGCCCGAGCAGAGTGGGTGTACTCAATAAGTGCCGAATTCTTGGAATTATACTCTCCTACAGCCCCGTCAGACTAGCAGTTACCGTACCCCTAACTTTACAACGCAGCCATATGTACCATTGAACTCTAATGCGCAGCCGTTAGTGCCGTGTAACTTTACTGCACACAATAATGTGCAGTACCACTCTTCTGCGCAACTTTAAGTAATCTTGAGCAAATTTTTCAAATATAATTCGAAGAACCTTTTATGTTGTGCCCGATATTAAGAGGTAACACCATTGTAGAAATTTCAAAAAATCGATTTTTTTTATTAGCTTAAAAAATTCTTTGAACCTTGTAGAATAAAGGACAAAAGTTTTTATACCTGTTCGAAATCGATTTCATTGAAATTTCGAGCTCTTTTACCTTTTATATGTTCTATAGCACTAATAGATGTCGCGACGCTTCCGTTACAAGAATTTTCAGTTAGAAATGCTTTAGTAAACGTCAGCAACTAACGTTAGTACAGCTTAGTTGCACGTGTAAAACGGACTTTAAACGCGTTTTTCTCAAAACACGTTCTTTGACATCGGCACGCAGCATAACTCAAACAATTTTCAATATTTTTATTCGGGTTTTTTCCTACATCTTTATAATAACATTTCAAAGAGAAAAACCTAGGGGATTTTCGATAAATTAATTTAAACAATTGTTATAAACAATTAAGTGCCGTTTTTTTGGTCGAAAAATCTAGTTTTTTTTTCAAGTGCTTGTTAATTACACAAGAATCAATATTTTTTAAAACCCCTACGTGTTTCTCTAGCTATTCTTATGTATATTAGGAAAAAAATTTTTTTATTTTTATCCAGATTAAATTTTGCACCCTGTGTGCTGCATGCCGCGGAGCTCCTACAAGAAAACACACATTACGGAAATGTCTCCAGTGCTGCCATTTTGTAACATTTTTTATTGAAAATTTGTAATTTTTTATTTCAATATATAAATAATAACTTCCCAAATCATTATAACTGTATTCCCTTTCTTTCCATAAAAAAAAATTCTTGAAAAAACGTGTTTTTTGCGTTTACACAGTGGTTTTTACAGTGGATTATTTTTGCAGTGGTTTTACCCCTTAAAGGGTTCCTCAACAGTCCGGGTCCGGAGTCGTACCCTCAAGAATTTAAAAGGGCTAGTTTCAGTTATTTGAAAACAAAAATCCTCCGCAAAATCCTTAAATTTACTTAGTTTTCACGTATCTCTCAGATTTTTCAAAATTGGGGGCTAAGTTCGCGTTCCCCCGCACTTTTAGAAAAATGAACTTTTTTTTATAGTTCTGGGTAGATTTTGCATAGTTCTAGAGTTCCTGATACTTATTGAAAATAGTTCCCAAAAATTAGACCCAAATCAAAATTTTCAAAAAATAGAGCCAGCCCCCCACTTTTGAAAAAATCAACTTTTTCTTCAATATTCCTGTATTTCCAAAAGAGTTCTAGAGTTATATCACAAAATAATTTCGAAAAACTTGAAAACTCGAAAGTTACACAATTTTGAAAATCCCAAAATTACAGAGAAATTTTTCGAAAGAGTTCCAGGAGTTCTGATCAGAGTTCTGGTAGCCCCCTGAATAGTTCGAACAAAAAGTCTAATAAAATTTTCCGATAAACTCAAAACCCAAAAACCTATAACACTTTCTGCATGACCAACAAATTTTGAAATTGAAAATTTTGAGAGTTGCAGGAGTTCTGATCAGAGTTCTGGTAACCCCCTGAATAGAACTACAAAAAAGTCCAATAATATTTTTCGGTAAACTCAAAATCCTAAAACCTACAACACTTTACACATACCCAACAAATTTTGAAATTCAAAATTTTGAGAGTTCCAGGAGTTCTGATCAGAGTTCTGGTAGCCCCCTGAATAGCTCTACAAAAAAGTTTCATAACATTTTTCGGTAAACTCAAAATCCAAAAACCTACAACACTTTACACATGCCCAATAAATTTTGAAATTGAAAATTTTGAGAGTTGCAGGAGTTCTGATCAGAATTCTGGTATCCCCCTGAATAGTTCTACAAAAAAATCTAATAACTTTTTTCGTTAAACTCAAAATCCAAAAACCTACAACACTTTACAGTTTACACATACCCAACAAATTTTGAAATTCAAAATTTTAAACGTTTCAGGGGGCTACCAGAACTCTGATAAGAACTCCTGGATCTCTCAAATTGTTGAATTTTAAAATTTGTTGGGTATGTGTGAAGTGTTGTAGGTTTTTGAGTTTACCGAAAAATATTGTTGGACTTTTTAGTAGTTCTATTCAGGGGGCTACCAGAACTCTGATCAGTACTCCTGGAACTCTTTCAAAAAATTTCTCTGTAATTTTGGGATTTTCGAAATTGTGTAACTTTCGAGTTTTCAAGTTTTTCGAAATTATTTTGTGATAGAACTCTAGAACTCATTTGTAAATACAGGAATATTAAAGAAAAAGATGATTTTTTGAAAAGTGGGGGGCTGGCTCTATTTTTTGAAAAAAAATTTTTGGTATAATTTTTGGGAACTATTTTTAATAAGTATCAGGAACTGTAGAACTAAGCTAAATCTACCCAGAACTCTAAAAAAAATTCTTTTTTTGAATAGAGCGGGGGAACGTGAACGTAGTCCCCAATTTTGAAAAATCCATTTTTAGAGTATTTATACGCCGGAACTATTTCTAAAAGTTATCAGGAACTGTAGAACTATTCAAAAGTATGTCAGAACTTAAAAAAAATTCGAAATTTTGAAAGTGGGGGGCTAAGTTCATACGCATGCCAGGGTCTACCAGGCGGAAGCAGCTTCCCCCACTCCGCCGTCATAGACTGCGACCGACTTTGGTCGTAAATAAACCGCTATGATAAACAGTATTTTCGCAACTGATTTGTCTGACAATTATATTAAACATGAGTATCCAGTTTATAATATTTACCAATAATTGCAATAATTGTTATAAAAAAAAATACCCCCCCCCCCCCCCAAATTATGGTACAAAAAATATCTTCATCTTAAAATCATGTATAAATTGGAAGTTTTGATTGACTGTAACGCCGATTGTTTAGGCTGAAAATTACAAGTTATTCCATTTGCTTATGAGAAAAAAACGTACTATTCTTTTTTAGCCATTTTTAACGTACTTAATACTCAAAAATCAATTAGCGGCTAAGTGTGCATGACACTACACCTCTTTAGGGTTAAATTTTGTCCACTTGTATGAATGATGTCCAGTTAAAGGTCCGTACGAAATTCAAGGTCAAGAAACCCTTAAAGCGCCATGCTATGTGATAAGAACACAAAGTGCCATGTGGGGTCGTGGACGACCCCCGTCGGAAAATGTCATATTGCAAAGAGAGTAGCCGTTATTTCAGTTCCAAAAAATTACTGAATACTCTTCAACTATCCTTCCAGTGTGTAGATAAGGTTTTATTGACGAAAAAATTTTTTTTACGCGTTAAAAAAATAAAAATCTTACGAAAACGTGAAAAATGACTTTTTCACGAAAAAATCATAACTCAGTCAATGTTTGATATTTTAACCTAAAAATTTGACCTGTAATTCTCGAAATATAGCTCTTTGAGCAAAAAATTTATTATAGTGCAGCTTTGAAAAAAGGTGGGGTCGTGGGCGACCCCAGACGAGACGACTGCTTCACACGTATGCAGAAGCTGAACTAATCTACGCAGCCACTTACCAACTGTGTCGATCGAAAGAAGAGATGTTCAACTAACGCTAAAGAGCACCACAGAACGCGAATTAAAAAAGGTGGCTTCAGTATAATCGCGCAAAAAAAGAGTGGGGTCTTCTCATACCCCGTGGGCACTTCAAGGGTTAAGGACATTTCAAGGACTTAACTTCAAGGACCACTGGACAGCATGCTATGGCTTTACGACCGCCTTAAAAAAAGTTAGCCTCACCGAAACAATAGTACCTAATTTTTGCCGGTTTTTATTACTTTGTGAGGGAACAAATGAAACAATCTCAATGTGCGACTTACCAAATTAATGATCTTTTAACACCTTCAATTTATAATTAAACTTTTTTTTCGCAAATCTCTTGCAAAATCTTGATCGCAATCTCCCAAAAACATGATTTTGCAAACTTTGAACATCGCGCAATTCGCTCGCATCACATATTTTTGCCTGCAAACATACAAGCCTTCATTCCAGGCATGAACACTACATGATCGCATACCTCGTTTTCATTCTAAAATTTTGTGGTGAAAAAATCCTTTATTCCCTGGACTATTACAGTTGCAGTCGGGTGTCCGTTCGTCCGCCCGTCTGTCCATTTGTCCATCCGTCATACTTTTTCCCAGAGGGGAAAGTGAGGGGAGGAGAAGTATGGAAGGGGGAGGTTTGAACGACTTTTAAGGAAAATAATGTCAAAAAATAATGCAAACAATTTTTTCACCAAGTTTTCAAAGAAAAAAAATTTAAATTTTTTTGTTCAGAAATTTTTTTTTTTAACATTTTTTTTCAAATTAAAAACAAAATATTTTCATAATAGATCACACATACATCATAGTTTATCGAGATGATACTGTCTTGCCTCTAGTGGCAGAAAGGGTAACATCACCCACAAGTCCTTCTTTTTCTCCAAACTTAATGCATTTCCGGTTTTCTTTTCAGTTTTCTGAATAGCCTCGAAGAATTACATGCCCAAACCTTAAAACAATGAGGATTATAAAAATGACGTGAAATTTAATAATTTATTATTGTTTTCAGCATTATAAATGAACTAAAGCATCTTTTTCGGTTTTATAACCCTCTCTACTGACTCTTTTTCGTTTGCAAACAGCTTTGGTATCTCTACAAGGTCCTGGCACATTTTCTTGGTCTTCTAAATTAATTTTTCACTTCAAATTTCACTTGCGAGATGGAAAGCAACACCGACAACACGTGAATGTAGGCTGAGGTACATTGACGACAACTGCAAATGAATGTCGCGTAGGTGCACTCGTGGCACATACATGGTTATAGAAAATCACGAGTTTCAAAAACACACTTCCGGTTCGAATTAGGATATATCCTTTCACCATAATGTCCGGTATAATTTTCAAGAATTTTTAAGCCAATAAAACGTGTTTTAAAACAAGTGGCACTCACATGGTTATGCTGGGACACCCTTCAAATGTGGACTTGTCTTGCACGCAATAAATCAAGCTTTATCATCGTATAAGCTGTGTTTTTTGCAATTTTTATTTTACGAGTAATTTAAAAAAATGTAGAGCTTTTTTGGAGGGGCCTTCGTAAAGTCAGCGGATAGTACTCGACTACGGCATCGCCTCCGTGTCGTTTTACAAACTTCAAACTAGTGGCATAGTCAACTTCTCCGCTAAAAATGATTTTTATCCTATTCTAAAAAGATGATTGAGTCGAAGTCGAAATATCGTAACGCCTTTTCCGCACTTCTGATTCGTCGCGTAGTTATCGATTGTGATTTTCGACAATCGATACTTGCCGTTCGGAAATTCCGGCTCCTCATTTGAATTTGGTTTCATTAAATAATTTTATTTATATATAATATCATTATTTACTATGATAAACCAATAAATCAGTCATTGAGTCTAAGTCGAAAGATCGTAACGCCTTTTCCGCACTTCTGATTCGTCGTGTAGTTATCGATTGTGATTTTCGACAATCGATACTTGCCGTTCGGAAATTCCGCGTCCTCATTTGAATTTGGTTTCTTTAAATAATTTTATTTATGGATAATATTATTATTTACTATGATAAACCAATAAACAATAATGATATTAGTATGGATTATCAGTCATATAATTGCATGATTCATATTGATGGTTATTTTTTGTTAATTATGGTTTCATGGTCCAGTACATGTCGATCCTTTTCCGGTTGTAACAACAGCTGAGCAGCAGTGAGATTCCCATAGCGTGTCGAAAATCAAACGGACCTCTTTTTCTAATGTATGGAGATAGAAAGAGAGGTTTGTTCGATTTTCTGCTTCGAAACATCATCAGAGTCCCACTGTAGGACACAAAATTTTTCGAAACGTGTCGGCTTTGTTAGTTTCTATTGAAAAACGTGTTCGGTTCTTAGTTTCGATTGAAAAACGTGTAAAACTTCTTCGAAACGCGTTGCTTTTATCGATTAAAAACGGAACTGCTACTTTCAAAAATTCTTCATTGGGAACACTGCAGTGGATAAAGCGACAGTTGAGAAGCACGCGCACGTGTAGTGTTCTAAAGAGTTTAAGTGCTCGGAGAAATTCTCACGAGCATGAGAATATGCTCGACCTTTATGTGCTTTTAGAATTTAATGAGCATTTTTGAGCATTTTGAATTAGGATTTAAACAATCGTATTTTCTATTTTCAATAATAATAATTACATTGTTTAAATTTCGCGAGAAAATGCATCCCTTTAAATTCAACTCAAAACATTAATTTTCTATCAAAAAGACTCATTTTAAACACATCACACGAATTTCATCTGAAAAAAATCAATTTTCAACCAAAGTAGAACAGTTGAAATGTCAGAAAAATAAATGTTCAACAGAAAAAAAAATTTCAAGAAGATATTTTTTTTTCATTGAAAAAAATTATTTTTTAACAAAAAACGTAACAATTAAATTTTTAGTTGGGACAATCAATTTTCAATCAAAAAAATGAATTCTCAACAAAATAATTCAATCTGAAACTAAAAAAGATAAATTTACAAACCAAACATATAATATTCAAAATTTGCAGTTAGAGAAGAATATTTAAAAAAACGAGTTTTCAGTAAAATTAATTAATTTTCAACTGAAAATATAAATTTTCAAGCGAAAATGGAATCGTTATATCTTCAGTTGAAAAGAAAAATTAATTTTCAACTGAAAAGAAATGAACTTTCAACCAAAGAAATTAATTTTTAATCACAATGATGAATTTTTAAACAAAAATATTAAAATTTGACCAAATAGTAGACTTTTCAATCCAAAAGATGAATTTTCTTTCAACAAAAAAAAACGAATTTTCAACTAAATAGTTTTTTTCCAATGAAAGAAATGAATTCTTAACAAAAAATAGAATAGTTCAAGTGATTTTTCAACTAAAATGATGAATCTTCAATTTTTAAAATTTAATTTTGAACCAAATACATTGATTTTCAAAAAATAGTTCAATTTTCACCGAAAAAATTAATCTTCAATAAAATTATGGTAAATCTTAAACGAAATAGTATAATTTTCAACTAAGAAAAAAATGTGCTTTTTTGATAACAAAAAAATTATTTTTTAACGACATAATTCAATTTTAAACCAAAAAAGATAAATTTACAAACCAAAAATATAATATTTAAATTTTCAGTTACAGAAGTATATTTAGAAAAAACGAGTTTTCAGCGAAATTAATTAATTTTCAACTAAAAATATAAATTTTCAAGCAAAAATGGAATATTTATATCTTCTGTTAAAAAAATTAATTTTCATCCAAAAAGAAACACATTTTCAACCGAAGAAATTAATTTTCAATCACAATGATGAATTTTCAACCGAAAATATGAATTTTTGACCATATAGTGGATTTTTCAACCCAAAACATGAATTTTCTCTATCAACCAATAAAAAAGAATTTTCAACCAAATAGTTTCCTTTTTAAACAAAGAAATTAATACTTTAAAAAATAGATTCATTAAATTTTCTACTGAACAGATAATTTTTTAACGAAAAACATTACGTTTCTATAAAAAAAAGTAAATTTGCCACAAAAAATGGAATAGTTGAAGTGAATTTTCAACTAAAATGATGAATCTTCAATTTAAAAAAATTTAATTGTCAACCAAATACATGAATTTCAAACTAAAAAGATAAATTTTCAACCAAAAATAAATTAGGATCATTTTCAGTTCCTAAAATAAATTTTCAAACAAAGAACAAACGAATTGTCAACAAAACTGTTAAATGTTCAACCAAAGAGGTGAAATTTCAACTAATGAGAGTACTCTTTTACCAAAAAAGGCGGACTTTCAACAAATAGTTGAATTTTAACCCAAAACAGATAAATTTTCAATTAAAAACAGGATACTATTTAAATTTTCAGTAAAAATATTAATTTCCAATCAAATTAAAGTAAATTTTCAACGAAATAGTATAATTTTTAACCAAGAAGACTACATTTTTATAAAAAAGATAAATTATCAACAAAAAATGGAAGTTATATTTCCAGGTTAAAAAATTAATTCTAAATAAGAAAAATACAAGTTTCAAATCAAAACGATCAATTTTCAACCGATCACATGAATTTTCTTACAAAATAGATGAATTTTGTAATAAAGTACAGGAAGTTTCAAACAAATATTTTAATTTTTTAAGGAATTTCCAACCAAAAGCAGAAGAAATTGTATTCATCCATCGTATCACAGTGTACTGTGAAGATGTTTATCCATTTACTTTCAAACGTCGTCAATTTCCAATAAAATTGGCATTTGCCAATTTGCCAATTGTATTGTTTTCGCGAGTTATGTCTGGGCAAGAGTAGATATACAGGGGGAGTTCTGGACAAATTAGTATTAGTGAGTATCGGTGTGTGTGTGTGTCCGTGTGTATCCGTGTGAGGCTGGCATGGACACCGTGCTGCTTAGCTTCTAGAACATTCTCGACGGATCCTGGAGCTTCTCGAACATTCTCGAACATTCTCGAAGCTCCAGGATCCGTCGAGAATGTTTCGCAATTGTCAGAGCCGAATTGATGTCAAAACGCGTTCAAGGTTATTACGAGAAAAACAAGAATGATTCATTGCTTCCTTATAGATAAAACAGTCATATTTAAGGCGCAAATATGCAAGTGTGTCTGTATGTGAAATTTGATGTGACATCCTGTTTTCACCCGTAGGAATTTGATTTATTCTCACGGATCAGGTTGCATCCGGTAGCTACTCCACTTTTTGAGAACTGTACGAACGGAATTCATGAATATAAAACGCATTTTGAATTTTACGTAAAATAGCTTCAAGGTTACATTTTTTTTCATTTGCCCTTGAAGTTACATCGCAAAAATGTTTTCTGCTTAGGTATTAACCTTCATAATAATGATAATCCTCAGCTATATGAGGCGCGAGCTGCAAACAAATTTCCAGTGTATTACCAGATTCACCGTGCTAAGCTCCTGGAACATTCTCGAACCTCATGATGACGTCACAGAATATTGTGCAATTGTATAAGCCGAATTCATGTCAAGACACGTTCAAGGTTATTACGAGAAAAACAAGGATGATTTATTGCTTTCTGGAAAAAATTTCTTTCGTCAACACCTTCCAAGTTTATTGTATTGACACATTAGATTTTGCGCTGCAAAAATATATATTCCAAACGTGTTGATTATAATGTAGAACGTTCTGGCAATACTTTCAAGGTTATAACGAGAAAAACAAGGATGATTCATTGCTTCTTCACAGATAAAACGTTCTAGAATATTCTTGATGGCATCATCAAAAATATACTACGCAATTTCTGGAAAGTATTTCTTCCGTCAGCAGCTTCAAGGGTATTGTAATGATGCATCACATTTTGCGTTGCAATAATTATATCCCGAACGTGTCCATTACCGTGCAGAACGTACTAGAACATTGTTGCATCATATAATGCAAAAGTCTTCTGAAATTTGG
>CAKNXH010051531.1:7640-20242 GCA_932178445.1 Andricus quercusramuli | reverse complement strand
GAAATACATGTTACCTCACTTCCGGTATCAATTAGTGCTTTTGAATCTATTTCTTGATTTTTCTTTGTTTATTACTGGGCACTTATCGAGGTTTTTCATTATTTCTTTGTCATCGTTTTCTAGCAAATCTCCCCGCATATCTAAAGGAAGAGGGTTTTTCAAATCATTTGGCCCCGGAATTGCCTCTATCGTCTTCATTTCTACCAACCCGAGGCTCGAGCATTTCCCGAATTTTCGTTGTTGCACGCGGAGTCATTTTCATCATAATTTTGTTCCAGACTACGTATTTGCTAATGTCCGGAATTATTTCTTAGACCACCATTTTGTTGATCGTATCTACTTACATTTGTTTTTTCGTTTCCGTATCCAGATTTTTCGCTGGTTGAAATTACAACCCCTGGACTATTGTTTTCACGTTTATAGATCCCATTTTCTACGGTACCATTCGAAAATTTACCGCTGTTATTATTTGTATTCGCGTTAGAGAGATGGGGACTTTTTGATCCTTGTCTATAATTTTGCGCATAGTTATGGGGCCGATCATCGAAAGCCTCATATTCTAAGTCTATATTCTCCATTTATCTGTTTGGACGGTTCTCATAACCATAACCCTGGTAGCCATGACCCCTATTCCCAAAATAATTTCGATTATGTCTGTTGTCAGACTCTTGATGTTTTCCAGCATAATTTCCAAACCTAGAATAATCTTGATTGGAATTTTCACGGTGGTCTCTATCATGATAGCCGCGATCGTAATAATTTTTTCCACGATTTTGGTAATATTGGTCATTTCGCCTATAGAAATCGCGTGGTGAATTATCGGCATAGAAGTTTTTTTTTGATCTTCGCTTCCATAACTATTTCCGAATCTACGTGGGTTCCATTGATTATAATTTCGATCATTTCCTTTGAAATTGTTTATACTATCTCGGCGGTAATTATTATCTCTCTCTCTCTAATTTTGATCGTTAGCCGAGTTATCACGTGGAGAATATTGTTCCCTACAGTTTAAAGGTCCTGATTGGTCCAATGATTCCAGCAGTTCTATAAATTCTTCACAAGTTCTCATGTTTCGAATAGTAAATGCGGCTTCGACGTCCTCGGTAAAATGTTTCGATAAACATTTTATTCTTTCACGATCAGAGGGTAGTGGAATTAGGTCTCTTGCATTATTTATCATTTTTATCACGTATTCAGATCTTGAAAGTTTGGATGGTGTATAATAACTGTGATGTAGATCTATTCCGATTTTTGACCTAACATCGTCATTCCAGAATATTTTAATGAATTTCATTTTAAATGACACAATGTCATTGCTCATGTTCTCCCGCACCATATTCCACTATTCACTGGCCATGCCTACTAGACAAAATTGAATTATGAAGTGGAGGTCGTACTCCCTAACGACCATGGCCCTTAAGTATCTCTCAAAATTATTTAGGAACATCATAGGTCGTTTATGATCAGCACCTGAGAATTTAGGAATTGGATAATTTCTCAACCATGGGGTTTTCATATTTTTTGTGCCTATATTTCTGTCTACACGTTTTTCTAAAGTGAAATGTTGTTCTCCCAAGTTTTGTAAACGTTTTCTATTTTGCATATTTGCGACGACAAATTCGGCTTGATCTACATGTATCTCTTCCGTAGCCTTTTTCAAAGTTTCGACCTGTTTTTCTACGTCTATGATACTTTGTTCTAAATATCTATCTTGGTTAGCGCACATTTCTTGTTGGAGGTTGACTTGAAGATCTATTTTGTTTGTGAGTAGTACCGCAAATGAATCTACTTTGTTACTTAATTCTTTATGGGATTTGCAATTTTTTTCGCGATTTTTTCTAATAGTTGCAGTGATTTTGTTTTGATTTCTAACGGTTTTGTTGATCAATAATTGTAAGCTTATGTCAGCTTCTATCTCATTCAACTCTTCTTCATCAGAGTTGACCTCGTTATTGTCTGGATTATTTCGCGCTGAGGACAAATTGTATTGCTTACATCAGAGTTATCTACATTCGCTAACTGATCACTCACATTATCAGTACCACCGACATTCGCCGCAGCAGGATTTTCGGACCGATCTTTATTTGAACCGTGCTCGCTATTACATGGTGAGTCTTCAACATCTGATTCTTCAGTTAAGTCATCGAGCGATAAATTCTCGACGTTTTCTGACATCGACTTCGACAGTTTAATTTTTCGTTCCTTATTCTTTTTAGGATCATTCGCGTCTTTGTTTTGGTCTGCCGTGATCTGAACGTTTCTCTTAAGTATTGAAAATTGATTAAATTAGAATATTGTAGGATGTGGATACCGACTAAAGTCTCTTATTTGCTTTACTTCCTAATCTCAATTTTATTCTCCCATAAGCTTTCAATTCTGGATCGAGCTGATTATTTGCGTTCGAAAGTTTTGTTTTCCTTTATTTAGGATAAAAGCCTGACGATTTTTTCCTGTGTTATTACTTTTAGAATTTTGATCGCCGATACGGAGTCTTCATGAGCTTTCCTACTAATTGTTATTAATTTATGACCTCTGTGTGGTCGGTTGCGAGTACATATTTATGACATACGGCTTAATTAATTGCGGAAAGATTAAACGACGCGAATCACCTGTTTCTCAACCTTTACATTATCGAAAATCATACGGGTGTATTAAATCGAAAATTTGCAACTCTCCCTGCTTTTAAAAACTTTCGCGTCCCACCAGGGGTACCAGTTGGAGCGTTATCTGTCTCAGTACGTTGATTTTTCTTTCGTTTATTTAAACCAATCTCTGTAGTTAATATATATGTATCGAAAGGCATCATTTTTACAGAACAAAAGTCCATAAAAATTCGACCTCTCGACAGATTTGCTTTTCTCTGTTCAGGAAAATGGTCCCGAGTAATAATATCGGCACCACTCCGGGTAGAGCGATGGATCTTAGTGAAAAGAAAGAATTTCGTTAACAAAAAACAACTTAACTCAAATTAATATTGCTTTCAAGTTAAAGAAGAACAAAAGAGAAAGTGGGTCCATGAAAGCGAAAGGAGAGTTTACTATTGTGAACAGACTCAGTAATTTTTCTAGGTCTTCCTCTTTTATGAAGCTTCTGATTCAATTTCCAGCATCGTTTTCTTTAATTTCTGATAGGTTGTTTTCAAAGGAACTACATTTTGTACAACCAGACTGCCATGTTTATAACTGTCAGTAAATTTCGTTAGGCCACTTTTTTCATAAGCCGGCTTCGTGGTTAATAAACAGCACGGCTGCCTGGATGAGCTCCCAAATGTTGAATGGGTTGAAAATCCAGTTCATGCATTTTGTAAATCAGTAACCATGACCATAGATAGCAAGAACATTTAATAATCGGCACAGCTGCCTGGATGAGCTCCCAAATGTTAAATAGGTTGAAAATCCAGGTCAGACATTTCTCGAATTATTAAACAAAATCATTAATGAATTGGCTTACTCTCTCCAGATCTTTTTTTTCAGAACTGATTTGTCCGCTTATTCAGCACGTTAGGACGGGACTGTTGAGCTCCCAAATGAGAATGGGTTGAAGAACAGTCGTTTTCCTTATCGATGAATAATTGGCAACCATCACTGAATTCTTTTTTAAAATCGTTAACAATCCATGCTCCTTGGTTGTTGAAGCCTCTAACAATCCTGGAGATTTTATCCTAATCTGTATTCCCCCAATCCTTATCTAGTTCACGCATAGTCTGATTAGTCGACGTTTCGCGAGTCCTAAAGCGGCCTCCTTGCCAGAACACCTGCTCGGTTCCAGTGTCTAACGAAGAGTGTCGAATTGCTCTTCCTGGTCGCTGTACAATCACGAATCCCGGTCCCGCTAATGCTGATCCGCTCATCCTCTCTTATCATAGGTGGGTGCGCACGCAACCGCACCTGTTTCATGTAGCGGTACGTGCTATCTATATAACTCTTTCATACCCAAGAATTCGCAAGTCTCTCATTAGCGTACTTATTTTTAGTTTCTCCCGAAGGTTTCCTTATTTGAAGATATGGAATATAAGACTCTATTGAACTGCTTCAGTGTCCCAGATGCTCGGGGTGTGCATTACACCAAAATGAAACCCTCCGTGCCCGACTCCAATCCGGATGATCTAAGGAAAGCATACGTTAGCTCATAGGACTTCGACTGATCCTCCAAATTTCTGTGGAAGATGCCGTGCATCCTCTTGTCGAGGAGCTCTTCGCGGAAGTTTTTCTCCTGTGCTATCTTAATCCGGGCCTTCAGAAGTGAGTATTCAAGATGGACAAGATTTGATGCATTTTGCTCACCCCTGGTATTTAAGTCAAGGCCGAGTGTCTCAGCAGCCTCCTCCACTGCTTTGTACAGAAACGCCCCTTTGTCCGCTTCTTCATGTTTGCTAACCATTTTAAGAAGAGGGTCTTGTCCATTTGCAACTATATGTGCTGTAGCCAGAATAATCCTGTTGTGAAGACATTCAAGATTCAGTATTCCGCGACCACCTGGGCGGCGTGAGATGTATAGTCACAGAACAGAAAACTCAAGGTTCATGCTTTTGTTCATGTGCAAAACCTTTCGCGTCCCGATATCGAGTGATCTGAGCTCGTCCTTCGTCCATGGAACCACTCCAAATGAATATAGTACTACCGGGACGACAAGCATGTTCGTTGCAGATACTTTGTTCTTAGCCGACTGTTCGGAAGACCAAATCTGCCAAAGGAGACGTTCGTATCTAACCCGAACTCCATTCCAATCTCTTGAGTGTACCCTTTGACAATTTTTAGAGCTTGATGTAGTTTCTCTTTATTTCTAGCATAGATCTTGAGATCGTCAATGTAAAATACATGAGGGACCTTATGCTTTCGATCTCCAGGTTTGCCACAGAGGTACCCTTCGGAATGACGGAGTGGGAGAGACAGTGACATCAATGTGAGGCAAAAGAGGAGAGGACTCATGGTGTCGCCCTGAAACACACCTCTCTGAAAGGTGACACTGTTAGTGATCACACGATGTTTTCCAGATGAGATAGTAAATCTGGTTTTCCAAAGCGGCATTAATATCTCCACGCACCTCACGATGTGTGGATGAACCTTCAAGCTTTCCAACAGACAATTAATAATTCTATGGGAGGTTGAATCGAAATCTTTCCGGTAATCAATCCAGGCCATCGATAGGAATCGCTGATATGATACTGCCTCTTTACAAACACATCTATGAATGAGCAGGTTCTCCCGACATCCTGCTACGCCTTTCTTAGAGCCGCGTTGTTCATACATCTGTCGCCACACAGGTCCAATTCTCCGAAGAACCCTATCATGTAGGATAGCTGTAAAGATCTTATACAGTGTGATCAGAAAAGTTATTGGCCTGTAATTCTTAGGATCAGCTAATTTCCCCATCTTCGGCAGGAGCACTGTGCGCCCTTCCACCAACCACTCCGGAATAGGCTCTTCCGACTTTAGATATAAAGTGAAAATTCGGGCCAGATGCTGGTGGGCTGAAGGAAACTTCTTCCACCAGAAGGTCTTGATACCATCTGGACCGGCTGCGGAATAGTTATTGATGCCTCTTAATACGTTTTTCACCTCCTAGGTAGTGATAGGTGGGCATTCCTCCTCAGCTGTTATGAGGGCATTGCACAGTTACTTGAAACTATTCATGTTCTTTGAGTCTTCTTGAAGTGGATGTTGGACCTCGCAGAGTTCTCTCCAAAATGCTTCGACTCTTCTGGTTTTGGCGAATGGTCGGCAGTAACTGGAGGGTCTTGGAAGAGTCGAGATGGGTCAGACAAAAACAGTTGATTTTCTCCGATCCACCTCTCCCTCCGCTCTAGTCTTCTCTTAGCATTAGATATTACTCGTATTCTGTCAGAAATATGCTGCCTGATGGTCAGTAGCTTTGACTTGTTGATTATGTGATGACGGATCCGGAGTTCGCGCGCGAACTTTCGAACCTTGGCAGTTAAAGTCCTGCCAGATGTTATGTAGTCAATTACACACTGAATGCGGGACCCGTACTGTCTTGCCCAGCTTATCTTTGTGCTGAGTTGATGTATTCGTCTTTTGGTCTTATGATCAACCGTTGATTTTGTTGATATATTTTTTTTTGCATAAGAAGAATTTTTTAAATTGTCTGGAATGTTCACATGAAAATTCGAAGTATCCTTTTTAGGAATACAATGTTAAAATAAAACATTTTATTTTTTAAGTTTTCATGATACAAATAAAAAGATGGCATTTCAAGGTTAGGATTTTCAATCAATATCTTCAATTACTTCCATTTTATTATTACTATTGATTTGAGTACAACCAACAGTAAAATTTGTTATGCAATGGTAAAATTACCCCATTCTTGCTAGATCTAGACATTATACCTAATTATCTTTATGATCCTTTCTGTGGCTTGTTCATTCTTTATTTATATAACGCTATATTTTACTTTTTTTAAGAAATACGAATGAATTACTTATAATAAGAATATTTTCAAATGGGGAAAAGTTACTTTCAGTCCTCGAGAATAGATAAATAATCCATAATAATTAAAAAACTTCACATTCCCGCTCGAACAAAGTAGTTATTAAATTTTATTCTTTGATGTATTTTTTACGCGCATTAATATTTTACTGCAATTTAAAATCTTATTTCTTTGGATTAACTTCGAATAAAAATCATAAAAATCGTGGAAAATTGTTTTGAATATTTCAATAGTACTTGCTGAAATCTAAGAGTTTCGTTTGACAGAGCAAAAGTTCCAAATCCAAAAAATTATTTAAATGAAATTATAACTCCTAGATGACTATATTTTTTGTAACGTTCTTTTTTTATTCACAAATCAATTTTCCAACGAAAAGAAATTGAAAGAGCATTTAATAATTATTTTGGTCCAAATTTTGTAATTTTTCAAATTTTGTAATTTTTCTTCCTATAAAGTAGCCCTAAGAAGAAAATTCCTGGCTATTCAACTTCTCAATGTTCGAAGCTTTTAATTTAAAGTACAATTTTAAATAAAATATTCAAGGAAACATCAAAAGAAGTAAAAGTGGAATTAAAGTGAAGGAAATCAAAAGTCAAAACTGAATTTTTACTGATGCAACATCTTAGTTTTGAATAGAAAACTTTATTATGAAAACACCTCATAATTAATTTACAATTTTTGAAACAAGTTATAGAATTTATTATGAATAATTATGTTAGTAAGTAAATTCGCGCAAAAAAGATCGATTACCAGAAAAAAGTTCAGAAATTAAAAATAAAATTTCAATATGACTCTGCTTAAGGGTGGTGGTTAACTCCGACTTGGAATTTCTTTTTATAGGCACGGCACTGACTCCATATATAATTTTTCCCAAGTATGTGAGAGCGGAAGAAAAAAAACCTGTCAAATATCCGGGGTTTTGCGAGATCCTCGAATCAACGAAATTTATAGGAATGAAGCCTTTTGCTTAGGGAATAACTATTTTTGCGGAAATGATTAATTTTTCGAAAGGGAGAAATCTGCGAATAACAGAAGGCAGCATTTGAACGGCGAGAACCGTTCGCAAATTTATTTTTACATTCTCATCTAGAGAAGGTATTAGATTTGTGTAAAATTTGACCCCCCCGGTTTTTGTCAAATGTCCACGTTTTGAGACCCCCTGAACCCAAAACACAGGTTTTTACGAATGTGTCTGTCTGTCTGTATGCATGTGTGTATGTGTGTATGTGTCTATGTGGGTGGTGATGTATGTATATTTTTAGTCTGTTAGCACGATAACTTTCGAAAGAATTGACAGATTGGATTGGGCTTTGGTATACTCTTCAATTATCCTAAAATGAAGGTCAAGTTCGTTAGCCAGCTATTTTTGATAAAAATTCAAAAAGTGAGACCATTTTGACAATTTTTGAGAATATTTTTTTTCAAAATTTGAAAATTATATTTGCGGCTGTTCATAGTACACGGAAATTCTAACAATTTTTATCATAACATTTTTCGATAGAATGAAAATTTTCAGAGTTACAGCATTTTCAAAATCCAAAAAAAGAAACGAAAATTAACATTTTCAGTCGAAAAACGCACGATACGAAAAAAAGTCAAGAGAAGAAAAATGTTTCTTTTTGAACGCCCTGCAAGATTATCGTAACGAATTTTTGAATTTTCTCCAAAAATCGAAAATTCACATGTTTATTGCACAAGAAATAATTAAAAATCAAAAAATTTAATTTTACGGCCAAACTATGCAAGATAAGACAAATCGTGATTCAACAAAATTTGTGCATAAAAAAAAGATCTACAAATTTGTTATTGGTCAATTTTTGATAGGATGTGTAGTTTTTGCTTTATTCGTAAAAAAGTTCATTAACAATGAAAAAATCAGCCCGATAAGTGGGCACATTCTCATCAAAACGTTGCCTATTTCATTTCTTTTTCATCTCGTGTGTGTTTTTCCACAATATTTCATTGTTTCTATGTTCTCAATACTATTTCTAATGAGTAAAACAATAAAATAATTACGTATCATTAATGCTCATGATACTTGAAAATATGTATTTTTACATTCTCATCTCGAGAAGGTATTAGATTTGTGTGAAATTTGCCCCCCCCCTCCCCCCCGTTTTTGTCAAATTTCCACGTTTTGAGACCCCCTGAGTAAGAAAAAATGGTTTTTATGAATATGTCTCTCTGTCTCTCTGTCTGTAGTCTGACGACACGATAACTTTCGAAGGAATTTTTTTATTCAAATTTCCTTCTGCACCCAGGTTTGTGGTCCGGAAATACAGGTCAGATTTGTTAGCCAGCCATTTTGAATAAAAATTCAAAAAGTGAGAGCATTTTGAAAATTTTTCAGACCAGTTTTTCTCAAAGTTTGAAAATTATATGTACGGCTGCTCATAGAAATCAAAAATTCAAACAATTTATTTCGATGACATTTTCCGATAAAATGAAAATTTTCAGAGTTACAGCATTTGCAAAATCCAAAATAAGAAACGAAAATTAACATATTCAGTCGAAAAACGCACGATACGAAAAAAAGTCAAAAGGACAAAAATGTTTCTTTTTGCACGCCCTACAAGATTATTCTAACGACTTTTTGAAATTTCTCGAAAAATCGAAAATTCACATTTTTATTACACAAAAAATAATTAAAAATCCAAAAATGTAATTTTACGGCCAAACTATGCAAGATAGGACGAATGATGATTGAACAAAGTTTGTGTGTAAAAAAAAGATCTACAAATTTGTTATTGAACACTTTTTGATAGGATGTGCAGTTTTTGTTTTATTCGTAAGAAATTACATTGACAGTAAAAAAATCAGCCCGATAAGTGGGCACATTCTCATCAAAACTTTGCTTATTCCATTTCTTTTTTATCTCGTGTGTTTTTTCACAATATTTCATTGTTTTTACGTTTTCAATACTATTTCTAACCATTAAAACAATAAAATAATCATCATTAATGCTCATGGTACCTGAAAATTTGTATTTTTACATTCTCATCTAGAGAAGGTATTAGATTTGTGTAAAATTTAATACCCCCCCGGTTTTTGTCAAATGTCCATTTTTCAATAATCATTTAAAAATTGATTATATATATGTCCCAAAAACAACTTAGATACTTTTTTTCGCCCCTTTTCAGATAGTTGGAGAAATCTTTCTGATTGTATGATTAATTAGAAAGATACAGAAATGTACGCTGAAGTGAAGGAATTTCCTTCTTCATTTTAAAGCAAATACAAATTTAGTCATTTTTATCTGAAGAACATAGAAAATAACATATTGTAATTGCGAACTGCGACAACCAAATCGCGCGCCATGATCGCGCTCAAACTTTTGAGTTTATATATTAAACGATGAACAGAAACGAGAGTGAAGCACAAGGTTTACATTATTTTTAAACTAAATATTGAGCGCGAAGCGCGAGTGTCTTGAAGAGAATGTGTTCCTTGAGGTCGATAGAACCTTAAGTAAATTAGTTTCTCTTTCTATGTAAAACGTACATAATTAAACCAGAAGCAGGTCATAACGATGAAGCTAACGAAGAGAGTGTTAGCCCGTGAAGCGCGAAATAGCGAGCACATGAAGTACGAAAACCCTGAGGAACCGAGCTTGAAGCGTCAGGCAAATGTGTCCGAGCGCTCCGAATCTTCAATGCTCTGAAAATTTTGAAATTAAAAATTATAAATTTATCAAGTTATCCAGCAATAAATTCGGAAACCATCAAATTCGATTTCTGGAATTTCGAAATTAGGCCCTCTGCAAATTTATTTATAAATTCCAAGATTATCAAGTGGTTCAACTATAAATTAATTATATGAAGAAGCTTGTAACGGGGGACACGGATTGTGGTCATCTTTTGTGAGCGAAGAGATGATGTATGTATGATATGATATGATATGAAGTATGATTTGATTTGAGATGAAAAAAAGTTGAAACAGTTAACTAAGATGGAAAGCGGTTTACGAGAAAAAAGGGTTACAAGAAATCCGCGCAATATAACTATCGGTTTGAATTATAGGACTAAAGAGTAAGGAGCGGCGGGGTAATGTTCTAGGTTCAAGGCTACAGAATCTGCCGGCATGCGTTCGCGTCCTCGCACTCTCGTCAATTTTTTTTTGTTTTAATTTTTTTTAATACATTGCCGTGAATATGCATAAATATTATGAAAATATTAATAAATATTAATATTTTTTGAATTGGGTGGAGCAACCAAAATCTTTTTTGTGATAAGTTTTTGGAGGGCGGGGGTGCTAAAAAGTGCCCTTTATCCCCCAATAAATTATCAACAAAATGAAGAACATGAATAAAATCAATAAAATTAATAAAACGAATGAAACGGATAAAATTAATCAAATAAATGTATTCAATAAAATCAATAAAATCAATAAAATCAATGAAATCAGTGAAACCGATATAAATTTTATTTTATTGATTTGATTGATGTTGTTCTTTGATTGTTCGATTGATTTTGGTGATTCATTCGATTGTATTTTTTAAAAAATCATATATTTATATTGAGTTTCGTTATTTTATTACAAAATAAAATGAAATAAATCAATAAAATCAATAAATTGAATAAAATCACTAAAATCAAGAAAATCAAATTATAATCAATAAAGTCAGAATTATACTGATTTCAGTGATTTCATTCAATTTATTGATTTTTTTGATTCATTTCATCGTATTTTTTAATAAAATAAAGAAAATCAGTATGAATATCCGATTCTTTTATCGAAAAATATAATGAAATCAAGCAATGAAGTCAATAAATTGAATAAAATACTAAAATCAGATTATTATCAATAAAATAAAAATTGCACTGATTTTACTGATTTTAGTGATTTTATTAAATTTAGGGATTTCATTTATGTTCTTGATTTTTTTTATTTTTCATTTTATTGGTAATAATTTTATTTGTTTGATTTTAGTGATTTTATTGACCTACTTGATTTTTTTGATTAAAAAATAGAATAGGATAAATAAATACAAGTGTTACGTTCTAAGATTGAATTTAGGGAAACATTAGTGGTTAGTGATATTCCTGTTTTATCCACAGAGTACTGAACTCTGGGCTAAGGGAACAGGATTCAGGGACAAATGAATTCTACGAAAATGCGAGATTAGACATTTATTAAAGATCAAGAATAGAGCAAATAGGGAATCAACTTACCAGGATTTGAGAAGAGAGAACGGCTCTGGAGGAAAAAGGTAATAAATGCTCAAAGAAAAAATTCTGGGGTGAATACTGGAACGATTTAGAAGAAAGAGAGAGAGAGAGAGAGATTGTTGTCGTTACCTAGACGTCAAATTTGATGTTCCTTCAATTGAATTGGGATGATTACTGGTACACTCTGGGAAAATTGCCTTGAAGATTGGAGCCCCAAAATTGTAAGTTGGCAAGAGACGAAGGACTCAGAAGACTCAAAAAGACGCCTGGCAACAAGACCCAGGGAGAAGTAAAATGGCAAAGGCAGCGGCAGAAGGGTTGAAGACCAAGACGGCAGCAGCTTGAAGACCCAGAGCAGGAAGACGAACTTGAAGTGAGCGACGGCAAAGGCAAAAGGCGACGAAAGGTTCTGCGATTCCTCTTTTATACTTATGTGGGCGGACGTCAGTACCACCCTTTTCCACGTGTCCTTCTATAATTTTCTGCTCTACTCGAAAGCGTCCACGTGTAATCGATAATGGGGGGAGGTAATCTCCACCAAGTTCTTCATGAGTTTTCTGGAAGTTTCTGCTCAGGAACAGATCTTCGTGTAATCAATAGTGGGTGGAGTTGTCTCCACCCGTTCTTCTAGAAGATTCTTGGTCTGGAAGTTCAACTTCAGAAAAAGGGTCCACGTATAATCGATAGTAAGTGGAGTTATTTCAACCCTCTTCCAAGGTCACAAAATGTGTGTCACAAAATTATGTGTGTGTTTTTCTCGATGGTCTCCCTCTTCCACTACTCAATAACTTGTAGATACGTGTAATTTCCATCCTTTCTTCTGGATAGCGATGGAAGGGGGGTTGAAGTTTCTTTCCTTGGTCCTTATCTCTTTCTCTCTTTGTTTATCTCTCTCTCTTTTCCCTAATACCTTATGATAGAGCCATTTCTATGTTACATAGTTTAAATTTGTCAATTCCCTTGAGTTAAATAATCCACAAATAATTA
>CAKNXH010051529.1:31585-42687 GCA_932178445.1 Andricus quercusramuli | reverse complement strand
CAAATTTAAAACATTTCAAACAGAGTCCTTCATAATTTAATTTTGGGTACAATTACTTTAAGCAGAATGTAAAAGCAACAATTATTCCTATCTTGGAAACATTATTATTATGAAGAAATAAGAAATGTGTTTCTTTTACTATGTTATGAATATTTAATTTCACATCATTACTAATATTGACGATATTATAGCACAATTTATTTAATTGTGTCTATTAAATTAATATGTATTATATAATAAATAAGATAATGGTTTAACATTTTAGGGGGATTCATGCTCTTTCAAATTATTATCCGAAATATATATTTTGTTATCATATACTCTACAATTTGAAATAATGAGCATTTATGAATGGTATTAAATATCTATCGCAGATTAATAAAAAAAAAACAAGTATTTTAACAATTACAAAAATCCTTCATTTTATTTCATCCATATTTCTTTCACATAAGTTATACAATTTCAATAAATCTATTACTTAAAAGTAATAGTATACAGTGAGGCCAAATTCATAGTAGTCATAGTCATAAGTGCGAAAGAGATGCTCTTATGCGCCATCTACTAGTGTCTCAGTTGCTCTCACGCTTCCCTGTGACTACTATGAAGTTGACCTTACGGTATATATATATATATATATATATATATATTTCGGTATTACATATATTTCGGTTTCGGTTTCGATTCCCTTGGAATAGAACCGGGTTGCGGATAGAGGGTCCCCGTACCAAGGGTTTCTGCTGAATATGGTTACAATAATTAATAAGCAGTCGCGGACAATTGTCCAGGGATGGTCCCGAAGGAATAACCCCTAAGCGAAGGTGTGAGAACCGTGCAGAAAGCTGCATGGCACCTGGGTGAGGTGTCTTTAACGGTGACTCTGGGATACCGGGCGACGTCTCAGAGTATCAGCCTTATCCTTGCACGCGGGGCTCTACAAGGATAGACAAAACCGTTCCCTAGCTGCTCGTGGGAACAACAATGAAACCAAAAAACCACCAAAATGTTGTAGATGCGATTCAAAACGATCGAACGCGCAGAGCACTCGACAATGGATCGGCAAACAATGCCGATCATCCCAGAGTTCGGGGTGCTGAAAATAATTTAGATGGAAACACAACCACGAACCGGCGAAACGCCCACATTGAGTAGACGGATCAACTTAAGAATGCCGTGCTAGACTGCTACGATGCCAGTATTATCCCTGTTCGCGGAGGCTTTATGGCGCGTATGCATACTCTGTGGTGCCAGAAACATCCAGAGCTTCAACACATTTCGCATCAGTCTTTGCGAAATCAAGCCGACTACCTCCGGAAAAATAGATATGTACGCGGAGCGCTTCCTCAACCGCTGCTTGAACTAGCTGCAGACGAAGACGAAACGACATTAAGACCAACCGCAGAAAGCAGGCACCTTCTGGAAGATTATCGCAATTTCAGTACAACGAGGAACATCAACATGCAAGTTCCTCTTAAGCCCCAAGATCTGGCTGAAATGGATGCCTCCCTTTGTGGAGATATCTCGCAACAGTCCGACCTCTGGACCATCAATTGCTCAGCTTATGGTGCTGCGAGAGCTTTGGCTGATTCAAATCGAAGGCTGAAACCGATGATGGATCAGAAGACCAGAAGACGCTTGCATCAACTGAACAAGAAAATTGGATGGGCAAGACAGAATGCGTCCCGTGTTCAATGTGTGATTGACTACATAACATCTGGTAGACCGTTCACGGAGAGGGTTCGAAAGTTCGCCCAAGAATTGAGGACCTTGAATCACACACTGAACAAGTCAAAGCTGCTGACAATCAAGCAGCATATTGTTGACAATATAAGGCTGTCATCTGACGCAAGGAGGAGGATACAGAAGAGGAAGAGATGGAACAGGGAGAATCAACAGTTTCTTGCTGACCCATCACGCCTCTTCAGTGATCCCCCTGTTTTTGTAAAAAATCCACCCAAGCCCAAGGAGGTAGAGACTTTTTGGAGAGAGGTGTACAAGGTCCCAAAAACACTAGAGTTGAAAGGAGATACTGACAATATCATCCGCTTCAAGGAGTTTTGCGAAAGCCTCATAAAATCTGAGGAGGAGTGCCCATCAGCCACTGCCGAAGAGGTGATAAAAGCACTTAGAGGCACGAAGAACTTTTCCGGTGCTGGACCAAAATTGTATCAAGAACTTTTGGTGGAAGAAGTTTACTTCTATACACCAACATTTGGCCCGCATATTCACCTCGTATTTGAAGTCGGAGACGCCCATTCCGCAGTGGCTGGAGTTAGGACGCACTATACTCCTACCGAAAGAAGGAAACTTGTCCAGAACAGAGAATTACAGGTCAATAACTTCTTTGAACACACTGTATAAGATCTTTACAGCTGTCCTAAACAACAGGATCGTTCGACGAATTGAGCCCGTATGGCGAGAGATGTACGAACAACGAGGCTCGAAAAAAGGTGTAGCAGGCTGTCGAGAGAACCTGCTGATTGACAGGTGTGTCTGTAAAGATGCTACAGTCCATCAGCGCGTCCTGTCAATGGCCTGGATTGACTACCGGAAAGCTTTCGATTCAGTCCTTGTCAAAGGAGCAAACTTTTGCTTTCCTCAAATCACCAGGGCTCAATTCAGGTACAGAGGGCTTTATTTTCGGATGCCAGGACGGTGTAATCTCCAGCTTAGCATACCGCGCCCGCATTTTATGTCAAGAAGTTCCCAGTGATAGGTGCAGAGCGTGTCATGCACACGCTGAATACCTACAACACATACTATCGGGGTGTCCGACCCACGCAGGAACAACCCAGCTAACACAGTTACTAGTCCGAATAGTCACATAATTGTAACAAGATTCAGAAAACCAGTCACTGGTGACTTCCCTGCTGGTCACCCAGTGACAATATATTTCCCATTCAAAGTAGTAACAAATTACAAGCGATGCAGGTAACATTATCCCGCCATTGTAATCACATGCTTGTAACAAAGTGATGTTTGGAAACGCAACGTGCAATGACAGCTTATCCTCAAAATATACATCTCGTTTCGAAATTATAATTATGAACACTTTTGCAAAAATGTTGGAAAGGGACATAATGACACAATTAAAGAATGTTGAAAGCAATACATTTGTGAAGGATGTTTGGTAATTATTTAAACGATCTTGATTTGCTTAAACAATTTTTTCCCCCTGTAAGGCGTGAAAAATTATTACTTTCTGGAATTAATGACACAATTAAAGTAATTTAAGAGTCATATTTTTTTTCCACAGAATCTTTAGCAATTTTTAAAATAATTTGTTTTTTTTAAGCAATTTTTGTTTGTTTAAAAATGTTTGTTGATGCTTATTACCCGAAATTCAGTTGAAAAATTATTCAGTTTAACGAATATATGATCTGAAAAAATAACTACTCATAACAGACTGCAAAAATGGTTTATATTAATGATTATTAATGATTATTAATTGTTTAAATAATTTCAAAGTATCTTAAGCAAAGAAATATTATTCTTAAAATTCGATAATTGTGTCATTAATTGCTGAAAAGAATAGATGTTCTCGATTTGCAGAGAAAAAATTTTTTAAACAAATAAAAATTATTAAAAAAATTACTAAATATTCTGTAGAAAAAAATATTACTCTTAAATTGCTTTAATTGTGTCATTAATTCCAGAAAGTAATAATTTTTCACGCTTTACAGGGAAATTGTTTAGACAAGTCAAAATTGTTTAAATAATTACCAAACATCCTTCAAAAATGTATTGCTTTCAACATTCTTTAATTGTGTCATTATTTTCAGCAAATAATAACTTTTTACAGTTTTAGGGAGAAAAAATTGTTTAAACAAATGAAAATTGTTTAAATAATTACCAAATAAGTTAAACAAGAACTACTACTCTTGACATTCATCAACTTTGTACGATTTATTCTGAAAGATAATAACTTTTCACGATTTACAGAGGGAATAAAATTGTTTCAACAAATACTAATTGTTTAAACAATTTAAAATTATTTAAAATATAATTTAAAACTCGTCACTTATCGATTAAAAATAATTCATGTTGAAAATTTTTTTAAAAATACCGTCTTTAGCCTGAATTTGATAGAAAATTGCTATTTTCATTTTTTGGGGCATTTTCCGGGCACAATTAAAGGGGTTCAGGTGTGTCAAAATTAAAAGCTATTGGGTGGAAATTATTCCTTAAATACTCCTCAAGAGGTGACAATACTTTAATTGACAAAAAATGTATAACAAGTACTTCTTTTTTTCCATTTTTTTGAAAATCGAGCTTTTCCCATTTAAAACCCCATGTTAATTACTTACTTTTCGACAAATATTTAAGAACGTTCGCCATGACATGGCGTGCCCAACACCCGTGAGTCTAAGCTCTACGTTTTTAATTATTTCTCGAAAAGTAAGGGAGATCCCATTTTTATATTCAAGGGACTTTTAGAGCACATTGTAAGCTATCCATAAAAAAAATTTTTCAATTAAAAATAGATTTTTTTCTAATTTAGTTTCAAATTGTGTTTTTAAAAAATACAAAAAGTTTTTGAATCTTTTCGATAAAAAATTTCTTTAAAACTGCTTCTGATTGTAAATACTTAAAAAGCTTCATCGTAATAATATTAAAATCATCAACGCTTAATAGAAATTACTAATAATAAATAACATTCTTCAGATGGTTTCACGTGAAATTTCTTAAAAGTTAATTTTATGAAATAAAAATTAAGTTTTTTGTAATATTTTGCTGTTTTCTTCACTATTTAGTTATTAAAAAAATTTTCCCCTCAAATCCTTCGAAATTAATTAGTCATACAATGCTTGTAGTAATTTTTATGTGCAATTTTGATAATTTCATCGTTAATTATAGTTTAAGAAACGTATGCGCTACAAGCAAAAATATAAACAAAATTTTCCAAAATCAAGGTAAAAGCTATTCACGTTTGCACTTTTAAATTGTGCGGGAACTCACAGAGCCAATGAATGCCTATTACTTGCGCATGCGCACGAAGTTTTTCGTCCAGTAAGATCGCTGCCGGCTGTTACCACCATGTTACTGGTATGACAGGGAACGGTTGCAAACAAGCCTCCCTAGTAAACTACGGCGATTATGCCGTTACCTGCTAGGAGACTGACATACAAGTAACAATTCCTCTGATAACATGTGATCATTCAGGAACCTTTCAGGATGGTAACAGGTTAGCTGGGAACGTATATCTATAGACATAATGCGGCCCTAAGAGTACTTTATTACCACCTTTGTCGCTCTTACGGTGTTGGTCGCGACCCTGCCCTGCCGAACGCTCCAAGGGATATAGAGTCAATTTTCCGAAACGATAAGTGCCAGATTTTCTGGAACTACGATTTTCGGGCAGCAGTCTCCGTTGCGCACTCGAGGCCTGACATTGTTCTCCAAGACTTCGAGAAGCGAACTATATTCGTGATCGAATTCTCGGCTCCGTCCGAATACAACATCACTGCAAAGGAGAAAGAAAAAGTGGAGAGGTATCAAGACCTTAAAAGACAGCTGCAACGACTGTACCCAAAATATTCGGTACGAGTAATTGTCCTTGTGATAGGTGCTCTCGGAGGTGCGAAATTATCACTGGTTCGTAACCTTAAAGCCATACCCGCGTGCCAAAAATATGCCAAGGCACTTGCGAGATGGATGCAGAAAGCTGTCATCCTTGGGTCGCTTCGTGTCCTCAAGACACGCGAGGGTTTCGCGGGCCTGTCGTTGTGATTTCGTCGTGCCCAGTGACCACCCATATCACGGATGTGAGACGTGGCCATAGGTGTATTTTACCGCGGTTCTACTGGGGGCCGTTGACATTCTTTTTTAGATGGCAGTTGCTCTTAGTGGTACCCTGCGGTGGTTGTTTACCTTTTTTTTAATTATATATATATATATATATATACACATAAACCATATACAGCACTATCATATGATTATGAACGGAATATAATATCATTAAACAACGATAAATATTCATATGTTTATTGATTGTTATTGACTTCGATTTCCGAGTAAGAGAGAGTTCAAATTGCTCTAGTGATCATGAGCATCCCTAATAGCACGGAACGTTCCTGGAACGTTCCGTGGGCACCTTCGGAACGTTCCAGGGACGTTCCTGGACCGTGTAAAATGTCCGCCCCTTGGGAACGTTCCACTGGGAACTGAGGGGAACCTTCCATTCTTGTTATTTTTAACAACAATTATCTCGTAAACCGTAAGAGATAGGTAAGAATGGATGTCATTTTTGGGTTTTGAGTAACGCATATACTGCACTATAATATGATAACCGTATCATAAATTGACATCGATTTTGACCTATCACTTTCGGTTCATGCTTTAATTATTGATAATAATAACAATAACGTTAATTTATGTTTGGAACGTTCCAGTGGAATGTTCCTGGAACGTTCACAAGCGGCAGAAATTTCACACGTCCCGGGAACGTTCCGTGCTATTAGGGATTTTCAGAAAACTATATTATCTACTGAAAATTATTTCGGTGACAGCGCCTCATTCGCCCATTTTACTCACGACAACTGCTAAGAGGGAATGGATACTTCAGCAACTAGAAAGGCAAAGCGGGGTTGGTTAGGATTTTCGCCGACAGCGTCGTCTACATTTATCCTACCCTACTAATAACTCTATCCCCACATCTTGAGGCGCTTCGTCAGGCTTTATTTTTAGCCCATGTATTCGTTTTTCTCTGTTTCCTCCTACACGGATGAATTGTTCGATGTGATATTCTAACCACATAATCTCAATGGCATAATACACGAAAACAAAGTCTTCGTTTTTTGAAAAATGGTCTTTTTTTTTCTTTTTTTTCAATTAATCGAAAATGTGATTCATTTCTGCGCCTGGAAGCGAGCAATCCGCCAGTGGGAAAGTACCCACGGTGAACCGAAAACAGACGCTCCGAAATAGAAAGGAAAATAAGCATATTATACCGTGAACTTTTTCGAGGATGTTTCAGCCCAAGCGGTCGGCCGTAACTAATCCGCCCTTTCCATTCTTGCATCGTGACACGATTTGAGCCGCTTGAACGAAATTGATAATTACTAAAATATGCAGCAATTGAATTTTAATAGGCTGTATTAGGTTCTATACATAATGACGAGACAATTTTAAGAATGTAGAAAAAAACCGGTTAACCCATCCATATTTTGCGCAATTTTAGAGATTGTAACAATATTCATTGTCGGCGGGTGATTTACTTTGGTCTTTATCGAAAGACAATAGCAGATTCGAGGAGATGAGATAATTGCACATCGGAGTAATTCATTAATTATTCCCCTGGCGGACCGGTAGAACGCACACATTACGCTACAGCGTAATGGTACAGTAATGGTAAAGTAATATGGCATTATAATTAATAAAAGAAAGGAAATTAGTATTTAAACTGTTGCAATTATAATAAAACGTTGAAATTTACGTTAAATGGTCATGCCGTAATTGCAACAAGTTGCTTTTGCAGGGTTAGAAAATAAAAAAACATAGCGTCCGTCATTTCAGCCGGGCCCCTGCATATTGGCAACCCGCTAACGCGGCTTCAAGTGGGTTGCCAGTCTGCAGGGGCCCGACTTGAATGACAGCCACTTCATTTTTTTTATTTTTTAACGCTGAGAAAGAAACTTGTTGCAATTACGGCATGACCATTTATAGTAAATTTTAAAGTTTTATTATAATTGGAACAGTTTACATATTAATCTTGTTTCTTTTATTAATTATAATGCCATATTACTTTACCATTACGCTGTAGCGTAATGTTTGCGTTCGGCCGGTCCGCCAATCCATTGATGATTAATCAATTCATTATTGCTTCCTTATAGATGGGGGTTTGTAATGACCTGAATTTTTGCATATGCTTTTTCATATATTTTGATATAATTCGACCGCAGGAGCTCGAAAATGAAGTTTTTAAAAAATTTCCGTGTGTGTGTAACTTTTTTCTGTTCACGATATCTCGCAAAGTAAAAGAGCTATATCATGAAATTTTGATGAAGATTAATAACTCGGATTGATATCTCGGATTGATATCTCCGATTGATAGGTACTTTGTACTTTCATAAGAAGATATCTTGAATAATTTTTTTAAAAAAATAATTTTTTTCAACTTGTTTTTTTTTTGTTAAAAATTAATTTTGTACGCTGAAAATGTGATTTCAATTTTTTGTTGAATATGCACATTTTCTAATATTTAAAATAATAATAAAATACATCAGAATTGAAGTCTTTTTTAATTTTAAATTAACATTGAGAATTACTTTACCTTTTTTCTTGAAAGTTTGTTAAAAATTGAATGATTAATTTGAATATTTAATTTAAATATTTAATTTAATAATACTTCGGTAGAAAAGCAATCTTCTTACTTGACATGCAATCTTTCTTGGTTAAAAATGCAACTATTTGGTGAAAAATTAATATTTTTTATTCAATAAATCAACTTTTCTGTTTCAAATGCGTTTATTTGGCTGAATAAAACTGCTTTTCATTGAAGATTATCATCTTTTTTGTTTGAAATGTGAATTATTACATGTTTTGTTGAGAAGTCATCAGCTCTTTGGGTTGAAAATTAAGCTATAGATCTATTTGATCTATTTGAAATTCATTCTTTCTCCACTTTGAAGACACTTTTAAGGCGATTGGAAAGAAAAACGTTCTACTTTTGAGGTCTGTTAAGTTAGCACAACCACTTTATCGAATTAGCAATATTGAAAACCTTAATTTGATAAAGTGGTTGTGCTAACTTAACAGACCTCTACTTTTGTTGTATGTAGCTACTTCGATATCAGGATGTCCACTCAAATCCTGCATAAAAATTCCCTGTCAATTACAGGTTTTTGATGTGTAAACATCTTAGACCTCGATATGGGGAGTCGCGCCTGATTCGAATGAAACCACGACTGCATAGTGTAACGCAGACCTGTGACACACACGTTGTGTCTTATGGCACAGACCGGAGGCTAGCTCTCTCCTTCTCCATCTCTCTCTCTCCTTCTCCTTCTCTCTCTCCTTCTCCATCCCTCCTTCCTTCCTTCCTCTCTCTCTCTCTCTCTCTCTCTCTCTCTCTCTCGTATTTTGAATTCATATTAAATTCTGTAGAGTTCAATTTAGAACACACAATGTGTTCTTTCAGAGAACTCATATCGGTCCGCACCGGTATTTTATAAACAAAGCGTGACTAAGCAGGCAAAGGAGAAAATGCGTTTTAGGAAAGGGGCCTTACGTAAATTACGTAACGGATAATCCACCCTATCCACCCCCCATGTAACGAACCGTAACAAAATGTTTCTACCCTCCCCCCCCCCCCCCTATTGCTGTACGTAATTTATGGTTTCCAGAAATAATAAGGTATGGGACTTGAAACTAGTGGAAATTAGTTGTATTTAAGATAATGCATGCTGTGCAGGGAGAAAACTTCATTTTCAAAATTCTATGATTTTTCTTCGACCAATTTTTTTTCTTTAACCATTAACATTCAAATCCCATTAACATGCATATACAAATCAAAAATTTTGAAATTTATTTCTTTTAAACAAAAAAGTTCAATTTTCAACCTTAAATTAAAATTCGTAACAAAAAAGTTTAATAGTTGACAGTTCAACCTAGAAGGATGAAATGTAATTGAAAAAAAATTAATTTCAAAATCAAAAAGACGAATTTTCAACAAATGAAAAGATTTCTCAGTGATGAAAGAAAAAAAATGTTCACCTGAATTGTTGATCCTGAAAGCCAAAAGAGGAATTTTCTGTAGAAACATTGAATTTTCAATCAGTAAAATAGGAATTTTCGGCACAAAAATTAATTTTCAACAAAATAGTTAAATTTTTGACCAAAGAGGTAAAGCTTCATTAAAAACAAATTCAACAAAATAGTTAAACTTTTACTCACGCAGTTAAATTTTATATTATAAAAAATCAGTTCTCAACTAAATAGTCAAACTTTAACCAAAGAGATGAATTTTCAAATAAAAATATGAGCTTCAACGAAAAAATTATTTTTTAACAAAGTGGTTCAAAAAGAATTCTCAAACAAATAACAGTTTAAATAAGAAGTAAATTTTTTACGAAGGTATTTGAATTTTCAACCCAAAAAGACGAATTTTCGATAATAACAGTTGAATTTTCATACAAAAAGGATGCCTTTTTAAAACAGTTATTTAATTTTTAACCAAACAGTTGCATTTTCATCGAAGAAAGATCAATTTTCTACTAAAACAGATGACTTTTTGAATCAGAAAAACCAATATTAAAAAATATAGTAGAATTTTCATCGAAAAAAAAATATTTAAATTAATTTTTCTACACAAAATGTGAATTTTTCTCAAAAGATAAATTTTCTACGAAATAGTTGAATTTTCAACTGAACAGTTGCATTCTTATCAAAAAAAGGTTAATTTTCTGCTCAGATAGATGAATTTTTTAATAAAAAAATATACATTTTCCAAAAAATAATTGGATTTTTATCCAAAAAACATTTAAATTTATTTTTCAACACCAAAATATGAATTTCTGTTAAAAAGTAAATTTTCTACGAAATAGTGGAATTTTCAAGCAAAAAGATTAATTTTTGAACAAAACTGTTGCATTTTCAAACAAATAATAAAATTTACAACTAAAAAGATCATTTTCTGGAAGAAGCAACTGCAAAAAAAGAAACATAAATACAAAGCAAATAAATGACTAAGAAGAATGTTATATCAGGATTACCGCAAAGCTTAATTTTAAAAATTCTCTTATTTTTCCCGGACCACCTTTTCATTTTCCCTAACCATTAATATTCAAAAACCAGAATATTACATTTGTAACATTTTGAACCTAGAATCTTTTATGAGCGGAATAAAATAATTTCAAATAAAAGTGGAAATTTTTCAAATCTGTTCGGTTTGACAGTTATTTAAAGTTATATAAATCTCAGACTTTTGTAAGTTTTTTTTCCAAATCCATATTTTATTATTATTAAATTATTATATTATTATTATATTATATTATTATATTATTAAATTAATTATTATTATTTTATTATTATTAAATTTCTGTACAATTTCTGCGAGATACTTATTTAATTTGTGAATTTCCGAAAGTTGCATACATGAATGAAGG
>CAKNXH010051529.1:0-31485 GCA_932178445.1 Andricus quercusramuli | reverse complement strand
TTGAAGAATGAATCAATGCATTTTTTAAGTGTTGAAAATTATATCATTTTTGAACAATTTTAACTTAAAAATAGTACAATTTAGTGATTATAAGTTGTTTCTTGAAAATCTTAAATGAAAAATGTCATTAACAAATTAAAAATTAAAAAAAAATGAAACAATTAAAACTTTGAAATTATGAATATATTGATTAAAATGTTTTTGAAAATTAAAAAAGATTTTGAAGTTTCAATCGGATGCATACATTTAATTAATCACGTACGGCGTTCAAATTGAAATAGTTCAATTTTTAACGTAAAAATCTATAAACTATTTAATTATAAACAGATTCAGAATCGTCTTATAAAATCAATTTTATTATAATTCTATTGTTAAGAGTCGTACTACAGTTCAATTTAAAAAATAAATACTTAATTTTTATTTATAGTTTATCAACTTAACATTTTTCTTTTTTTTGTGGAAGTTAACCCGTACCACCGAGCCTTTGAAATTAACATGGGGTTTCAAATGGGAAAAGTTTGATTTAGAAAAAAATGGAAAAAAGAGCTACTTGTTATAAAATTTTTGTGAATTGTTATTATGCTTGGAAAGTGACCCCAAAAAATGCAAAATAGCAGTTCTCTATTGAATTCATACTAAAAACGGTGTTCTTCGGATTTTCTTCACAACAATTATTTTTAATTAATAAGGGACGAGTTTCCAAGTATTTTGTAAATAAGTTTTTATTATTCAAACAATAATTATTTGTTTAAGAATTATATTTTTGTAGTGTATACGAATCCTGTATATTTTGCCGGGTTTTAATTTTCTCTTCCGACATATTTTGCCGGATCTTAATTTTCTTTTCCGGTAAGGCACCCCTGTGACTGGTTACAGAAATATTATTGGTTTAAACCCCTACCCCTTTTCAACGTCTCGTGAGGGGCGGGAAGGCACCCCAGTTACTGGTTACGAAAGTTACCGTTCTATTGCCATGAATTTCTAAAATTTCCTCAAATCATAATATATTTCCACCCATCATTATTAATATTTATATGGAAACTCATTTTTCTCTCAGGCTTAAGATGGTTACAGCCCAATATGTCGAAGGCATTTTTTGGTTAGAGTTGGACTTTTTGTTTGTTTGAATATTATGGACGGGGTAGTCCCGGTATACAGGGTGTTTTTCTTAACTTGAGACAAAGAAATATCTCAAAAAATACGCATCCTACGGAAAAAATGTCTGGAATAAAAACTTTTTATTTTCGAGGGGGAAAAAAAATTTGTTGAAATATACCCCACCCCTACCCCTACAGGAGGCAGGGGTGGGGGTAACTTTGTAATTTCAAATGACAACCCCAATTTTTTATCACAGATTCAGATTCTCCTTTACGAAATACGTAAGTTTTATTCGAAAAATTTGTTTCGATTTGCGATAGATGGCGCTGCAATTGCGAAAAATGAAATTTTCGACACTACTTTTAGCTCTACCCAGGAATAACGACGCGCACGTAGTAGTTGTCTATTCCCTTCAGGGTGCTTAATTTCGGTGAGTCCCCTTGCCTCTCACCATCCATCGGGGTGCTTGAACTTTTGGCAGTTGTGTGGAATCTTTCAAAGCTCGGATTAACAAGTGCATTGAAGTGCGAGGACACCATTTTGAGCACTTATTGTAAAATAATTAATCGAAATCAAGCATCCCTCTGGTGAGAGGCAAGGGGACTCACCGAAATCAAGCACCCCGATGGATGTTGAGAGGCAAGGGGACTCACCGAAATTAAGCACCCCGAAGGGAATAGACAACTACTACGTCCGCGTCGTTATTCCTGGGTAGAGCTGAAAGTAGTGTCAACAATTTCGTTTTTTGCAATTGCAGCGCCATCTATCGCGAATGGAAACAAATTTTCCGAATAAAACTTAGGTATTTCGTAAAGGAGAATCCGAATCTGTGATAAAAAATTGGGGTTGCCATTTGAAATTACAAAGTTACCCCCACCCCTGCCTCCTGTGGGGGTGTGGGTGGGGTAAATTTCAACAAATCTTCTTTCCCCCTCGAAAATAAAAAGTTTTTATTCCAGACATTTTTTCCGTAGGATGCGTATTTTTTGAGATATTTCGTTGTCTCAAGTTAAAAAAAACACCCTGTATATTATCAGTCACGGACGCATTATTATAATGCAATCAAGTGACCTGATAAGAGCGTGTGCCCTGACATATTGGGCAAAGCCTGGTTTTTACCCCATCATTCACGGACTGGGTTGCAGTCAAGTGCATGATGGGGGGTATTAAATTTTTAGAGAAGGTGTAGGCTCCGGAAGCTTCGATCATGATTCCTTAAAGAAACCAATCCCAAAGCTACTGGAACGTGTACGTCATCCGCTTCTGCTCCTTCTGTCATAGAAGGTAAGCAAGAGCGGGAAATTTACGCGTGAGAACATCGGGCAACACTGTTCCTTGGAGTCAGGTCTCTAGCCGCGGATGACCTTACGCGGCAGACAAGACAGTGGGAGATGAAGGTTCCACCTCTGGATACTTTTTTAGAGCTACCAATCTTTGTAGAATTCAAGAGGAACAGTGTTGACGGACCAGATGTAGTGATCCCAGGAGAACAGCCTTTTGCATCCGGTTCGCGATGAAATGAGCCTGATGCTGTCAAGCCGGAATCTTGTTGAGTTGGCTGATAAATGAAGCTTTCATACCTCCAAGACAGCCGATTATGAGAATTATAAGATGGACTTTGTAGCCTTGGTACAGCCTACCCAGATCGAAAAGAATTGCTTGATATTTCGCCCGTTTTTCTCCCTCCTTTGCCGTGATATTACCATCGGCTGGTGCCGAGAATTCAATCACGTAAATGATCTTGTTCTTCAGGTCTTAGAGGACAATGTCAGGCTTCGTAGCACTGATACGTTAAGTGGTGGAGAATGAGAAATTCCAGTAGATCTTACACTGATCATTCTCCACAACTGACTCGAGCTCCCCCTGGGCGTATGGCAAGACGGGCAATAGATCAACACCATAGAAATGCCTGAGATGGTAATATAACACTTTTAGAGCTGCATTGTGTCTCTCTATGTACGCGTAGCATGCATATTTAGAGCATCCACTGAGAACATGTCCAAGTGTTTCCGGCTCTTGCTTGCACGCTCGGCAGTTGGTATCGCGTAAAAGTACATTCATTATGCGCTCGCGGTAAATTAAGGTGTCTATGACGCCGTCTTGACAGGCAAAAAGAAATCCCTCGGTCTCCGATCTCAATCCAGCAGACTTGTGAAACATATTGGACAGACTCATTGAGAGCTCTTCTCTACGTATGATGCCGTATAACTTACCATGAAGGGGTTTGTCAGCATGTTCTCTTAGCAGGAGCGTATGTTCTGCTTCCTGTATACGACTCTCGAGCACCAGAGGTGTTAGTGATGCTAGCCCATGTGTAGTGTCGCTGGAATTAAATGGGAGGTCAAGCTCCTCTGCGGCCCTATCTGCGGCATGGTATAAAAACACCGCAGCATTGGCGACTTCATGTTGATGTACAAGTCGCATAAGGGAATCCGTGCTTTTTAGAACTGAGCAGGCTGTAGCCAGAACCGTTCTTCGATGAAGACACTCTAAGCTTAGCAAGCCTCTACCCCCTTTATCGCGAGGGAGATATATCCGAGGTACGGAAGATCTAGGATGAAGACTTCGATGTATTGTCATCATCTTGTGTGTGCTTCGATCAAGTTGCTTCAACTCATCGACGTTCCATTTTACTGCACCAAACGTGTAGAGCAGTATAGGAACGGCCAGCATATTGGTCGCCTGGATCTTATTCTTTCCAGATAATTCGGAAGCCCAAATTTTTCTGAGAATTTGGCGATACCTTTTTCCAAGGGCCGTTTTTAAGTTATGCACATTTTGGGTTTCCGCTTGCGGTATTCCAAGATATGCATATGTTTCTCCAATACCAAGATGTTGAATGGTATTTCCGCCTATGAGTTGAACATCCTGATCGTCACGCGATGATGTAGTTTCTAGTCTTCCTTGGTGTAGGTGGACGCAGGCACACTTGTCCAGTCCGAAGCTCATGCCAATCGCTTTAGAATACCTATTTACCGCATCTACAAGGATGTTAAGGTCCTTTTTTGAGCAAGCAAAGAGTTTAAGGTCGTCCATGTATAAAAGGTGGTTGACCTTATATTCTCTTCTGTTTGGCGGGCCACATAGGTATGCAGAGCTTTTGCCTCGGAGCACAATAGATAGAGGCAAGAGGGAGATGCAGAAAAGTATCGGACTTAGAGAGTCTCCTTGAAAGACCCCACTCTTATATGTGACAAAGCTTGTAGTCACTTGTCTTTTGTCAGATGTTATGACAAATCTTGTCCTCCACAAGAGCATAAGCTCTTTTATGCATCTCACTATTTTTGGATGCACCTCCATGCACTCAAGGAGCTTAATAAGTAGCTCATGGTTCGTGTTATCGAATGCCTTACGGTAATCAATCCAAGCCATGGACAGATTGCGTCGATACCTAATCGAGTCCTGAGTAATACACCTGTCTATTAACAGGTTCTCCCTGCAACCTGCCAGCCCTCTCTGACATCCACGTTGTTCGACTATTACACTCCATACCGGCTCGATAGATGTTAATATCCTATCTTTGAGGATGCCAGTGAATAGCTTGTAGTTGGTGTTTAAACAAGCTATGGGCCTGTAGTTCTTTGGACTTGACAAATCTCCGGTCTTAGGGATCAATACCGTGCGTCCTTCCACTAGCCACTGCGAGACGGGTTGCTCTCCGTTTAAGAAAGTAGTAAATATACGAGCTAGATGTTGGTGCGTAGAAGTAAACTTCTTCCACCAAAAGTTGTTGATTTTATCTGGCCCTGGCGCTGAAAAGTTCTTAGTTCTAGCGATAACTTTCTTCACTTCTTCAGCAGTAATTAGTGGACACTCTTCCTCTGGACCTTGTAACCTTTGCCTTTGGCAAAAGTTAAGAAAGAGTGATATATCAGAAGCGTCTTCATTTAGTTGATAAGTATCTCCATATACTTGCTCCCAGAAGACTTGAATCTCTTCTCGACTAGGCGGATTTTTAACTACACATGACGCTTTATTGAACAGACGGGAAGGATTAGTAGAAAAGGTGGAATTTTCCTGAATCCACTTGACTCGCCGTTCAAGGCGCTGTTTCGCTGTTGAAAGACATCTTATTTTTTGCGTCCAGTGCTGCTTGATGGTCGACAGTTTACACTTGTTCAGCGTGTGATTTTCTTTTCTCAAGTTTCGAGAAATTGCCCTAACTTTTGGAGTGAACTTTTTATTTGATGTTATGTAGCTAATCACACACTGAACATTTGATGCATGCCGTCTCGCCGTTTCAATTTTGAACTGAAGCTGTGCAATACGCTCGCGTGTCTTACTCAGACGTACCGAAGTATCGTTACTTCTATCGTCGCCAAGCAGGGAAACCGCCTTCTCGTAAACTGCACAGTTCAGATTCCAGAGATTGACATCGTTGCCTGGTCGTCGCCTCGGTTCGTTCCTATTGCCACTCCCAACTGAACCGTGGCCTCCATCCGAGAGAGGCCTATTGTGGGTGGCACTGCGTGATACTTGTGTCGTAATCGCATAATTCGTTGCATTGGAGAGTTAGCCCAAAGCAACGCGGCTGACTGCAAGAGCCGGAACCGAATTATTATTATTATTACCATTAAGCCATTTACCTTTAATTTTTAAAATGTATAAAAAGTTTGATGGATTACCATAATTTCTAAAATTTAAGGAAATTTATCATTATCGTGGCAATTTATGAAATTTTTGGAAAAATTATGAAATTTGTAAAAATTCATGAAATTTGTTAAAATTCATGAAATTTGTTAAAATTTATCAAAGTTGTTGAAATTTATTAAGTTTGTGCATATTTATGAAATTTATGAAAGTTGTGGAAATTTTTGAAATTCGTGATAATTGACGGAAAATGACGACATTAAGAATATTCCGGACGAGAAAATTAAAAGCCGGGAAAATCTGCCAGAAGAGAAAATTAAGATCCGGCAAGGAATACAGATATATACAGATGACACATAACCTCCATCTGTCATCAAGATCTCCATTGAATTTTCTATTGTCCGAAATATTTTTACAAATATCAATTTTTCAACTAGTTGCAATTAATCTACAATTGCTTGAAATTAATCTAGAATCGTTTGGAATTCATAATAAGTTCTTCAGAATTAAATTTAGTACACGCTAAAATATACCGGAAAAGAACATTCAAATCCGGCAAAATATGCCGGATATGTCAATAGAGAGAAAATCTACAGTTTATTATTATTAAAGTAGGGTTATTGTTACATTGTTAGATTAGGATTATTATCCTATTGGAAAATAACTGTCCAGAAACTTTTGCACGACATTATATATAAGAGAAAATAAATGTATATACTGCCACATGTGTGACGGTCTAAATAAAAAGTCACTTTAATTTAATTTGTTCTGACGCAGATTCGTAGATCTGGTCAGTAAGTTTATTTTAATGAAACACAAGTTGACGCCGTAGCAGTCAGGCAAGGAATGATGCCTTTGGGGACGAGGCCCTGCCGGGTCGGTCCCATGAAGAAAGAATACAGTGTTCTGCCCTTATCAGTATAAAGGGAGGGAGTGATATCTATCTATTCTTAGCCTAGGAAACTACACTATTTTGGAAGAGTGCGTTTATTAAGCAAGAATATCTTTACTTATTCATTCTAGCTTCACACCTCCCCTGTTAGAGTGAATTTCTCCTGAAATTCTTCGTAGTTGATACATCACTAGATAGTTCTTTCTTTTACAAATTTTGGTAATGCCCAGTAATTTACAGTAACTAAGATCAATTTCTGTCGTAGGGATGTAAAGAGTTTTTTGGTAGTTGATCAATACATAATTTTCATTTGGGATTACGGTGATAAAATTATCCCCCTTTCGTAGTGGTATCGGAATTAAGTGACTTATTTTATAGATATCTTTTTCAAAAATCGGCATTTGAATTGAGAAGACAAATTTATTATTTATCAATAAAACAGTTATTTCGGCAATGTCAATCAAATGTTGATAATTTTCTTCTACTAACTGAATGCTACGTTTTTCATTGTTTTCCTCTTCGAATTGTTTAAATCCCTCTATAAGTGTACTCGGAGGTAGAATTTGGGGATGTATGATTCCGCACTGAAAAAATTTTGGGCGAGCTGCCCGCCCACGTGATAGAGCTGCAACACCAAATGCGTCGCGTGCTGCTCGCCAGCAACTTGGTGCGTATCCTCTCTCTTGTTGGGGACGCTGTGTGCCCACATTGGAACAGCTCTAGCTCCAACAGTGTTGGTACAGTAACTCTCCGTTCAGGCGGGGGAACAGCATCCCCAACCCGAGTTTCGCACGGAGTTCGTTTCATCCGACGAACGGTTTGTCGTATATATTCGTGCTTATTTTATTTTTACAAGTAAAGTTTTGATCTTGGATGATTTGTTAAAGAAGAATAACTTCTCGCATTTACGCAATAACCTCAAATGTAAATAATGTATCAATATACAAGCCTGCCTTGGCCAGCAGGCGCTTGCACATAACCTACAAGCTGTAACCTATAAGGCAGAAATTTCGTATTTTTTGTGTGGAAACGTTAATCTTTTGTAAATTATTTTTAATCTTTATCTTTTTCTTTCATCTTAAGGCAGGGTTCTACTTTCTCCGCGCGAAAAAATGTGATTTTTTTGTAATTTTGGTTTAAAACATGAAGAAAGATATTGATGTAGGGTTTGTTGTGCCTAATAAATATACTCTTAAATTACATTAAAAAATTTTCTTCAGCTTATTTTATGCGCTCTATATATATTGAAATGGCACTTGCCTCAAAACCAGGTTTTTACCGCTTGCTGAAAGAATCTGCGAAACTACCGAATCGATTGGTCTGGAATTTATACCACATATGCTATACATATACATCAACCGGTGGTAGCTGTTTATATAAAAAAAATTATTTTTACTATTATTTTTTGCAAGAAAAATGAAAAAAAATGAGATTTTTTATTTTTTTCCCTCAAGTTGTCGCCACTTTGTTTTCTTTGTATGTAAATGAAAAAATCTGCTACTACCGGTCGATGTATTCGTATAGAATATGTGGTATAAATTTTAGACCAATCGATTCGGTAGTTTCGGAGATTTTTTCAGCAAGCGGTAAAAACGTGGTTTTGAGGCAAGTGCCCTTTAAATATATATAGAGCGCATGAAATAAGCTAAAGAAAATTTTTTAATGTAACTTAAGAGTATATTTATTGGGCACAACAAACCCTACATCAATATCTTTCTTCATGTTTTAAAAAAAAATTACAAAAAAATCGCATTTTTTTCGCGCGGAGAAAGTAGAACCCTGCCTTAATATTTGTTATCGTTAATCTTTTTTGGTAGAGGATTTGATTGTTTTTGATTTGAAATCAAAATCTTGTATGTTCGAAATAGGAACTGTTTTATTTTTTGTTTAGTATTTATCTTTTTTGGTTGAAATTATACTACTTAGTTGAACGTCAAACAGATTTATTAAAATATCACTTTTTGGTTGACGGTTCATCATTTTAGTTAAAAACTCATGCATTTGGAAGATAATCTAAGTATTTGGTTGGATATTCGTTTTTTTTTTAATTTTGATTGACTCTTTTCTTTTCTCCTTCTTTTTTCTTTTGTTATGTATTTGTCTCTAATGATCCCAAAAGGAGGCTGTTTAAAAATCTAATTTTGACTCGTGATTTTTTTAAAGCTTTGTTTTCGGTACATAAAATTATTCGTAAAAAATCAGATTTCATTTCGATCGCAAATGAATTTTTAAATAGATACAACTTTTACCTTAATTTGTCAAAAAAAATATATTTTTATTTAAATACTGTACCAAGTATGTTTGTAAATATGAGCTATTTTAGAAACGTATGATTGTTTGGATTATATCTCTTGCTATTTCGAAAATGTAATAACCTGAATAGATTGCTTGAGAATCAACCAGAAAAAAATGTCTCTTATTTTTTTCGGATTTTGGAACAAGTTTCAGGAATGTTTTATTTATATTTACATTTGTCTGTCTATGTGTTTCATTCAATGATAACAATTAGAATTAATGACATTATTTTCGGAATAAAATCAGTCGCGGCAAGTTTTATGAAAAAAAACATATTTTATACACGACTATCACGCAATTGTTCATAAAACTTGTTAATAAAAATTGAAATTGTTGAATTAGACTGAAACCATTTTATAGAAGAGGCAAGTAAATCATAAAGTAATTCGCAGAATGTTTTTGATAAACAAAATAAATTTTTCCCTGTAACAATGGACGAATATAAACAATTGTTTATACAATTTGTTATGAAAAATTTAATTCTTGACTTAAAATAAAACTTTCAGCCTGAAAAAATCATAAAGTCGTTCCCAGGAACTTTGGGTAGAAAAATTGTTTCCAGCCCTAAAAAGATACGACTATAAAACAATTATCTGTATAATTTGTTGATAAAAATCATGAATTTTTATGTTTAAATACTCTTTTCACTTTAAATAACATTGTCCAGTATTTTATCTCCTAAAAATTCGATAGATGTCTATTAGTTTATAACATTTTTTTATTACGGTAAAAATTCTTTTAGATAATTTATTTTCATCATATTTGTATTTAGGCATTGACTGTTATTGATTTCTGGTGTTCTTAATTGTTTACATGGTCACAAAACTCAACTGCGACCTTTGCTTTGCTTTACTGCTTAATTTGTCCGCGAAAATGCATTTCTGGACCCATGGGACAATTGCTTTCTCTTTTGTGGGACTGCAGCGCTCCCAACACGCGGGAAAGGATCTGCTCGCACATTTGGCACTATTGCTGCCTCAAATGTGGTGTGGCCGCTACACCGACCGCCGTGGTGGCGCTGCGTTCTCACTCAGAAGACAGCTGCTTGCCCAAAATTTTTTCAGTGCGTGTTTACCGTCATTTAGTGCATCAATTAATAATGATATGTCTTCACTTAATTCGGATATAACAACTGTCATAATTGTGATCTGATTAGCCATTACTATATTTTCGATATTTTTATTAGTCTTATTGGCTAACTTGTTATAACTATCTACAATGTTTTTATTTTTTTTTTTAAACAAGGAATCTACGTCGTGCGCGGCTGAATTTAAAATAGTCCTAATTACTTTAGTCTGATTTTGAAGTGACATTTTTGACATTTTGTTTTGGGAATACAATTGGTCGAGTTCATGGTTGATATAATCTAAATCACCTTCGGATAGTGTTCCGAAAAGTGTCTTTGAGATGCTTCCAACAAAATTAAAAGCTCCCCTTTTGTACCGATTTTTTCCTAATAGCTGATTGAGTAACAATCTTCGAGTATTTAACCTTTTAATTCGGGATTTTAAGGTTTCTAGTTCAAATTGTTCCAAACATTGATTACATCGTTCGAAGACCGATTTATACAAGAGATTGATTTGTTCGTATCTTTTGTCAATATTGTGTGTGTCAACGGATGAAATGAGTCGCCATGTAGTGTGGTAGATTTTCGCCGTACCAAGGTCCTCGATGAATATGGTGGAACCATCGAGTGAAGTGAGGGTCACGTTAGCAGATGTAATCGAAATAAGTGACAGCAGTAACCAAGTGGAATGCATTCTAAAAAAACGAAGAAGGGTCTTTCACGTTAAAAAGCCACGTCAGAGCTTGATGGTCCGTTTGTATTATGAATTGACGTCCAAGAAGATATTTTCGAAGACGCTTAACTGCCCATACGATTGCTAATGTTTCTTTTTCGGTAGTGGTGAAGTTTAGCTCGGGTTCGTTTAAAGTTCTTGAGATGTAGCAAACTGGGTGTCCCTGTTGAGATAAAATTGCCGCCAGCCCAACATTACTTGCATCAGTGGTCAGAGTAAATGTGTCCTTAAAGTCAGGATATCTTAATACCGGTGCTGAGCAAAGAGCATCTTTCAACATTTTAAAACTTGTTTCGCAAGATGGCGTCCAATTGAAGGATTGATTTTTCTTCGTCAGTTCTGTCAATGGTTTAGCTATCGTGGAGAAGTTCTTTATAAATTTTCTGTAATATCCAGCTAGTCCTAAGAAAGACGTGACTTCTTTTTGTTTCTCGGGTCTTTTGAAATTTTGGACAGCAGATAATTTATATGGATTTGGTTTCACTCCGTTTTCCGTGATCACGTTTCCCAGGTATTCCAGTTCCGGTCGAAGGAACTCACACTTGTCTGGTTGAAGTTTGAGTCCAGTAGCCCGTAAACGTTCAAACAAGATGACGAGATTTTCAATGTTTTCTTGGAGTGTGCTTCCAAAGACAACAATGTCGTCCAGATAAGCGAAGCATATTTTTCCTACTAGTCCCCTTAATGCTGTGTCCATCATTCTCTGAAATGTGGCTGGAGCGTTTTTGAGCCCGAACAGCATGCGGTTATAGTGAAAATGTCCTTCAGGTGTAGAAAATGCGGTATATTTTTTTGAGTCCTCGTTCATTGGAATTTGGTGAAATCCTGAGCTCAAATCAAAGGCTGAAAAGAATTTTGCTTTTCCCAAGTGGTCCGAAATTTCGCCGATTACAGGAAGTGGGTAGGCATCTTGATCTGTTTTTTCGTTCAATTTCCTGAAACCAATCACAAGCCTCCATTTAGGTTTTCCTGACGCATTGCCTTTTTTCGGGACTACCCAAAGTGGTGAATTGAATGGTGAGTCCGAGGCTTCTATTATTTTCTTGGCTAACATTTCGTTTACTTGATTTGAAATTTCTTCTTTGTGACATTCCGGGTGTCGCGATTGATGTATATTAATATTTGCTTCGTCTTTCACGATGATTTTATGTGACGGCAGACTTGTGCATGGTAGTGGGTCTCCTTGAAGTGAGAAAATGTCGTGACAAGAGATCGCTATTTTTTGAATCTGTGTTTTGTGGGCATCTTCAATGTGTTCAAGTCTCAAATTTCCATTCAATAATTTCAATCTAGCGTTTAATTCCTTCTGCGTAATGTAAGTTACACGCTCTTCTCGTTCTGGGCCAACACTGATAAACTTGTAATTTATCTCTTCGTCACTCAATCTCAAATCTGTTTCGGTTTCGTTACTAACAGGAATCATAACTTGTGAGTCAACAATACGGTAAATAGAGTTTGGAATGAAGGGATTATCTTCTATGAGAATGTGCCCCTGTTTTTTGTTTGTTTTCACGGTTATCATTTTTATGGTGTTTTTTGGGATAAGGATACCGTCGTACTCTAAGGGATAGACCTTATCGTCTAGTCGGAGGGACCTGTGGTGGCTTCGTTTGTCCGGTGCTTATCATTTCCCATTGAAAACTCTTTGTCCATTGGAATTCTCTGGTGGTATTTATTAATGCAATTTCCTTTTATTAGATTTATCGATGCGCCACTATCGACTAATAATTTTACAGGTGTAGTTGCTCCATGTAATTGTCCTCTGATAGAGTATAATCTTCCAGATATTGCTGATACTCTGTCTCCGTCTCCATTTCCGTTTCCTGAATATCTTCTTCCATTTCTCCTTGGAGATAATTCACGCGATTCGGAGGTCGACTTCCCGAGGCTTTTGTATGAAAATTTTTTTGCTTGGAGAAACATTGATTTTCGGTGTGTCCAGGTTTTTTACAGTGACTGCAAAATAACTGGATTCTCTGCTGCGAATGCATGCTGTGATTTGGAGGATTATTTAATGAAGGGTATTTTTGTTTACTGAATTGAGAGTTTGAGGATTGAAAAGGAGATTTATTGAGGGTTGTGCGAATAAGTAGTTGGGGTTTTATCGTGTTTTTGGATAAGCGAATTTTACTTCTTTCAGCTATCCAGACTTCTGATTGAATTGCCATTTGTTGTGCTTCTCTAACATCGCTAGGATTTTTGCTTGAAACTCGGTCTGAAAGTTCTTCTCTTAAATTCATTATGTATTTTTCGAGAACTGTTTGCTCTTCATTCTTTATGCAAATTTCTCGTTCGTGTGCTAGAGGGTTTTTTGATTGTACAGCGTACAGAAGTTCGTGCATTCTTTGGTTGAATCTTCCATTGAAATACTGCGTACTTTCCCCAGTTTCTTGGACTACTTGTGATGGTTTGGTGCGATGAGTTTCTAGTGATCCAGTAGTTCCAAAGTTAGTTCTGAGAGCTTTGAAAAGATCATCATAATCTTGAATCGATAAGAAACGAATAGATTTTTCCGCTTCTCCTTCGATTTTTTCTGCAATGATCCAGTCTAATAAAACTCCTGGAATTGAACACTGCGATTTAATTCTTTTCACAAGAGTGATGAAGGGTTCAACTCCCATATCGTCTTGTCCATTAAATTTTTGTATTAATTTCACTGCATCTCTCGCAGGGATAGTTTCGCTTGTGGTCGAAATTCTTGCATTCGAACTTCGTGAGAGCCTGTCACTTATAAGGATGGCTTCATTTGGGGTTGTTACTCTTTCATTTGACAACCTCTGTAGAAGCCTAGGGTCAATTTGTTCTCTTGCTAACGAATCTGCTGGTTCTGCAAACAATGTGTCGTTGTTACCTACTCTAGATTCTTCATCGTTCTCCCTCTCGCTTTCATCTGAAGTCACCAGATCAAAATTTTTTGCTATCGAGCGAATTTCTTCTTTACGCGTATTTATTGCGAGTTCCATGTGGGACATCCGATCTGATAATTTTGTTAGCATGCCAATTATATCGACATTAGTAAATACAAGAGGGGTATCTTCCGTCTGTAAAGTTGCGTTCTTCTGATTTCCGTCTGCCATGGTTTTCTTCTTAATAGTGTGTCTGTGTGTGTGTGTGTGTATTTAATAGTATACCGAAACCTTTGAGTTCCCTACTTTTGTTAGCGGATGTCGGGTGGTGTGTAGCGCCGCGTTATCTAATCTCTATATCGTTCGGCACAATGATATGCTCGCGTACGCGTATAGTCCGTGGCGAAGTCAGCCCTCTAGCCAGTGACTATTTTCTAATTTAAATTCACTATTTGAAACGAAAGTTCTAAAACTTCGGCCAAATATTGTGAATGAATCGATGAACGTTTTTTAACGAAAGGTCTAAGTCTCGCGTAGTCGATTAGCCTTACGAGGTTTTGGAGAGTCGTGACAGAACACTCCTTATTATTTTTTTATTTGTCCTCTTCTTTTTACTCACTTGAGATTCCTAGTGAAGGTAGTTCGTGGCTGCTTCAGTGGATTTACTCGTTCTGGTCAGCCGTGGGTTTCAGAGTCCGTGAATTCTGCAATTCCAACGGTGCCAACTTGGTTGGGTGACGTCTCGCCTTTTAGTCTAATTTTTTAAGACAAGGAATCACTGTGAGCCTACTTAGTTCAGCCCAGTATGTGTTTTCCTGATTTTATTTCCGTAGAAAGGTTCTTATTGATACTTTGTGAGAATGACGTTTCAATCAAAAGTATCCTGGCATGGATCGCCAATTTATGTGACGGTCTGAATAAAAAGTCACTTTAATTTAATTTGTTCTGACGCAGATGCGTAGATCTGGTCAGTAAGTTTATTTTAATGAAACACAAGTTGACGCCGTAGCAGTCAGGGAAGGAATGATGCCTTTGGGGCCGAGGCCCTGCGGGGTCGGTCCCATGAAGAAAGAATACAGTGTTCTGCCCTTATCTGTATAAAAGGAGGGAGTGATATCTATCTATTCTTAGCCTAGGAAACTACACTATTTTGGAAGAGTGCGTTTATGAAGCAAGAATATTTTTACTTATTCATTCTAGCATCACACATGTGCGTGAGTTATTATTTGCTTTATGTAAGATTTCAATTTCAGTAAACGTTTACCGAAGATGTTTACACATAAATCTGTCTTGGGTCATAGTTTAAGACGCACGTGATTTTTTTCTATGTTACCAAGTTTTTTGTAGGCATATGTATACAGTTCCGCCAGTTTATTATAAACAATGTTTTTTCACTTTCTCCAATTATTATGCCTAATTTGGAAAACATTGGCAAATTATGTAACAAGATATTCTTAAACATATTAGAACCATGGATGAATAAAGTAAGTAAATAATAATGCTAAGAGCATAATATGTAGGTCAAGTTACTGTGGGTACTCTATTGAATTCAATTCAATTCAATTCGAAAGTTCAATTCTCTTATACAAAAAATATGAATTTTAAATGAAATACCTGAATTTTAAACCAAATAGTTGAATTTTCAACTAAAAAAATGAATTTTCAATCAAATAGTTTAATTTCAAACTAAAAAAGATAAATTTTAAACAAAACATTACATAGTTAAATTTTCAGTTAAAAACTCCATACTGATGAATTTTCAACTAAAATGATTAATCTTCAAGTGATATAGCTTAATTTTAAACAAAAGAGATGAATTTTTAACTACAATTACCAATCTTTAACTAGAACAGTTAACTTGTCAACCAAGAACATTAATTTCGACCGAAAATGACGAATTTTGCCCATAAAAAGATACTTTGTCAACCAAGAATTGAATACTGCAATTTTCAGTTGAAATTTTCAACCAAACAGATGAATTTGAAAGTAAAATGATGGAATATTCAATTGGCACAGCTATACATTTTCGGTAAAAAAAAATTTCAAACCAACAAAACTGATTCCAAAAAGAAGTTACATTTTCAAAGAAAATGATTAATTTTCAACCAAGGAGGTTTATTTTCGACAAAAAAAACGAGTTTTTCACAAAAAACACGATGTTTCAACCAGATACTTGACTTTCCAAATAAAAAGATCACTTTCACAAAAAAGTAGAATATTTGAATTTTCAGTTGACAAAAGTGATTTATGACAAACAAAAAGAACGAATTTCCAAGAAAGTAATTCAATGTAGTAAAGCATATAATACTGAAAGTAATTGCTTGGAGACATGTGCAAAAATCGTTTCCTAAAAGTAAAAAGAATGACTTTTTCCGACAGTAAAGCAATGAAAGTACTGTGTGTGACAATTATAAAAAAACGAATTATATAAAGAATGAAAATGATTTTCTGACACAGCAATCGACCGAAGTTTAGAACAAACTGAAAGTGCGAACGAATTTTTCAATTGGGAAGAAATGGTTACAAGTTATAAAAGCCTAAAAATTTGGGAAAGATTAGCAAAGGAGGGACAAAGCACCAAAATCGTTCGCCACGCGAGCCAAGGACGAAAAAGTTTTATTATTGCGTGAGAAAATGTCGCTGTAAAAGGACAGAGGTGCAAGGGTTTTGTAGTAGTAAAACGATCGGAAAACACGTGTTTGGGAAAATCCGTGGAAATAGGAAGACCGTCCGAGATTATGAATTTTTTACATCGGAAGAAAACGAAAGATGAACGTATTTTACTAGAGAAGTATATTTAGAGTATTCGAAAAAGCAATGTAAAATGTATGTCAAATCTTTGAAAAATATTTGACATCTTTCTGAAATAATTGAAATGTCTGTGCGCCCTGCAAACGATCTCAAATTTGTATGAAAGAACTGAAATCTTTGTAAAATATTTTTAATCTATCCGAAATCTGTCCGAAATCTTGGAAAATCTTCGAGAAATATTTGAAATCTTTAGGAATTAATTGAAATCTTTGTGAAATCTTTTGAAAACCATTGATATCTGGACACTCCTTGAAATCTATCTAAAATTTTCGTGAAATACTTAAAATCTTTGTGAAATCCTTTAAGCCTGTTCAAAATCTTTGCGACATACTTGTTTAAATTGTTGACATCTTTGGGAAATCATTGTAATTTTAGTGTACTCTTGGAAATGTATCTGAAAACTCTGGTAAAACATCATTTGAATCTATTGTTGGAAACGTTACTGAAATCTTCGTGAAATCTTTGTGAATTCATTAAAATATTCGTGAAATCTGTACAAATTGTTAGCGAAATATTTGACATATTTTTAAAATATTGGGTAATATTTCAAAAATTTGTAAAGTCTTTGGAAAATCATTGAAGTCTTTGTGCAATTTTACAAATGAATCATATCTCTGTGCCAAGTATTTTAAATTTTTCCGAAATATTTGAAATTTTTGTGAAATAATTGAAACCTATGTGCAATGTTTGAAATCTATCACATATCTTTGTAATCTATCCAAATTCTTTGCGAAATCTTGCAAAAATCATTGGAATCTTGTAAGTCCTTCGTAAATCTTTGCGAAACCTTTCACATTTTTGCGAAATCTTTTGGAAAATATCGAAAACTTTGTGCAATTTTCGAAATGTATATGAAAATGAAATCTATATGAACATTTTAAAATGTTTTTGAAATATTTGAAATGTTTGGGAAATAATTGAAATGTAGGTGCAATGTTTGAAATGTATCAGAAATCTTTCAAATGTATCCAAATTCTTTGAGAAGTCTTCCCAAAATCATTGAAATCTTGTGAATCGATCGTAAATCTTTGCGAAACCTTCAACGTTGTTAAGAAACCTTTGGGAAATTATTGAAAAGACTGTGAAATTTTTGAAATGTATATGAAATCTTTACAAAAATTTTAAAATGTTTCTGAAATCTTTCCGAAATCTTTGAAAATCTTTAAAATATTTCTGAAACTTTTCGTGATATTTGTGAAATTTGCGAATTCCTTAATATTATAATGAGACATTTTTTGATTATTATTTTCTATCTTCAAATCAGTGACGTGATTAATCCCATTCTCGACGAAAATGAATGTCGAAGTATCCGAAGAATATAAATAATGTACACGATATGGAATGTAATTGTTATTAACAAATTATATTAACAAAATGTCAACATATTGGAAATTTTGCTTGCAAACAATATTTGTAAGTTGAAATTGCTTGATTTTATCAACAGGATCATGTTCGATAATGAAAATTTGTTATGGTATAATTTGTTTATTTTATAAACAAATTATGTAAAGAAAAGCATAGTTTAGGCAGTTTTTGTCAGAAAGTAATTGTTTTTCTTTCATAGTACTTTTAAATTATATAAGCGGTAATATTTATTGATTAAGATTGGTCATTCGATATTATTTGTTTATTCTATAAAAATTTTTTATGAACAAATGCATTGTTTGGTCACTTATATACAGAAAGCGATAGCTTTTTTTCTAATCGTCTTCAAATTACACAACAGGTGATATTTGTCTAGGAAGAATTGTCAATCAATATTATTTGTTTTTGTCATGAACAAATTTTATAAAGAAATGCATAGTTTGACAATTTATACGTAGAAATTGATCGCTTTTCTTTCTACTCGTCTTCAAATTACATAAGTGATGATTTTAGTGACAAAGAATTGTGACTCAATATTATTTTTTTTACTAAACAAATTTTTTAAACAAATGCATATTGTGGTCATTAATAGACAGAGAGTAATAGTTTTTCTTTCTAATCGCCTTCAAATTACAAAAGTTTTGATGTTTAGTGGTGAAGAATTGTCAATGTATATTGATTTTTGTTTATGTTGTGATCAAATTTTATAAACAAATGCACAGTTTGGGCACGTATAGATAGAAAGTGATCGTTTTTCTTTCTAATCGTCTTAAAATTACATGAATGGTGATATTTAGTCACAAAGACTTGTCAAAGAATTGAAATATTATTTGTTTATGTTATAACCAAATTGAAGAGACAAATTCACAGTTTGACCATTTTATCAAAAAAAATCTAAAATGGCCATACATAATTCTATATTCGTACCAACTGTACTATAAGGTATCGAGGCATGGACATGTCAAGAGAAGGACAGGAGTAAAATCAACGCGATTGGCATGAGACCCCTGCGCACAATATGCAGGAAAACACTGATGGACAAAGTCCGAAACGAGATAATCCTTAAAGAATCTGGTGCAAAAGAGACAATAGTGGACACATGGGAAAGAAATCAGTTGAGATGGTTCGACATCTTGAAAGAATGAAAGATGAACAACTGACTAAAAAAGTTTATAAAGGTAAAGTAAATGGCAGAATGCCCAGAGGTTGACCACCGAAAGAATGGTTAGAATCTGTGAATGAGACACTAATCCGAAGAGACATAAGAAGCTATAGAAACATGAGAGCTTGCATGAAAAAATGCATGAACGTAAAGGAAGCTAGAGTAGTATGTCAGGACAGAAAAGTCTGGCGACAAATAGTTTGTAAACAGAGTGACATAACAACTTTGTGAGGCTCTTCACTTGGGGTGATCGCTAGAGAGATTGATCAGTAACCTGGGTCGGAGCAGTGTTGCGGAATGAACGTGTCATTTAAATTAATAACACGAGAATTCCAGATCAATCTAAAATATCTATACCTAATACCTATATACCCATCTACCTTACACCTATATACCCACCTACACACTACTATTTTCCAACCGAGCAAGTCACGCCTATCCCGATAGGGAAATGGCTTAATGAATTTCAAATAGATCCTGAAATTATTGAAATGGTTGCCAAGTACAACTTGCCAAAATAGATGAATTTTCAAGACAAAGAAGACGAATTTGTAGAAGATAGTTGACGTTCTAATCTGAAAAGTTGATATTTCAGCACAATATTGACATTGTCAAATTAATAGTTGGATTTGAACCTGCAAAGATGAATTTTTAACTCAAAAGATTTCAGTTTTAATTTTCTACAAAAAATGCATTTTCAACTTTTAACGTATTATTGTAACTTAAAAGTATTAAGTAAAAAATAAGAGTATAAAAAGTATGAAAAAGTATTAACATTGAAACTATAGCTTTATTTTTAACCAAAAGAGCTAATGACTTCTCAACAAAACATGTAATAATTCACATTCCAAACAAAAAAGATAATAATCTTAAATAAAAAGAAGTTTAATTCAGACAAATATTCGCATTTGAATCAAAAAAGTTGATTTATTAAATAACAAAAGAATTTTCAACCAAATAGTTGCATTTTTAGGAAAGAAAGATTGCATGTCAAGTAAGAAGATTGCTTTTCTACCAAAGTATTATTAAATTAAATATTTAAATTAAATCATTCAATTTCTAATAAACTTTCAAGAAAAAAGGTAAAATAATGTCAATGTTAATTTAAAATGAAAAAAAGACTTCAATTCTGATGTATTTTATTATTATCTTAAATATTATAAAATGTGCATATTCAACAAAAAATTGAAATCACATTTTCAGTGTACAAAATTAATTTTTAACAAAAAAAAACAAGTTGAAAAAAAATTATTTTGTGACAAAATAATTTCAAATCAATTTCTGCATATTTCAATAATTATCAATTTCGTTCAAGCGGCTCGAATCGTGTCACGATGCAACAATGGAAAGGGCGAATTAGTAACGGCTGACCCCCTGGGCTGAAGCATCCTCGAAAAAGTTCACTGTATAATATGCTTATTTTTCTTTCTAATTCGGAGCGCCTGTTTTTAGGTCACCGTGAGTACTTCCCCGGTGGCGGATTGCTCGCTTCCAGGCGCAGAAATGCGCCACATTTTCGATTAATTAGAAAAAAAAACAAGACAATTTTTCAAAAAACGAAGACTTTCTTTTTGTGTAATATGCCATTGGGATTTTGTGATTAAAATATTACATCGAACAATTCATCCGTGTAGGAGGAAACAGTGAAAAACGAATACATGGACTAAAAATCAACCCTGACGAAGCGTCTTAAGGGCCCTGGAAATTGAGTGTAAATCGCAAAAGTCGGATTTCGGTCAAACAACGAAGCCATTTTGTCTGATGTTTTGTATAAATAATCTAAAAGGTATACAGACTGGCGGCACAGATCGCTTTCTTCGAAAAAAAATCTATTTTTCATGCAAGAATGAAAAGAAGAAAAATTACTTTTTGTGGTACAGTGTTCTACTAATAAGCAAAGCAAGGAGCAGGTAAGGCAGTTATAGTGCTCGTAATTTCTTCGCGCAACCATATCGAGAAAAGGAAAAACTATGATCCGTTATGACTTGAGTCTGTAGGTAATGAAGGGCCCACTATGACCCACATTAATTCATTAAGAGACGACCACACCGTATACCAAAACTAGGGGCTCCTATACCCAAAGAAGTGGGTGAATTCCCAGAAGGTTGGGTGGGTGGAGGTTGTTGGGTGTGGCTAATATCATGACATGCAGATTTGAAGACAAAAAATAAACTAAACAAAATAATATCACAAGTCAATGTACAGAAAAACGGTTTGCGATATTCATTTTGAATCGATGTATACAATTTTCGGCAAACTTGCTCCGAAAGTTGTACCTATTGCACATTAAATGACAATATATAGCAAGCTCTCTGTATACACGGGCAGATTATACAAACATGCAAGATATCGATAATATGTGTCGCCCAATTTCCTCCGAAAATATCAGATTGATTCGCATCAGACACAAACTTTGCACGTTTTCCCAACTTAGGAGCTGTGTGCAATATCCGGTTATAGAAGTCAAGCGCTTCGTTTTGTCGACCCTAAGAGCTTGTGAAATATGATTCAAATTTCAAGTGATGAAAATGTTCATATATTTAAATGTGCAATTTTACGGCGCATCTTCGTTTTCTCATGAGAAAAAATTTCAGCACATTCAATTCTTGAAATAAATAGGAAATTCTGCTAGTTTTTTCTATAAACTGGCCTCCTTTTTCAGCTAATTTGATTGTACTATATATACGCAGTTGTACGTGATTTTGTCAAAAACAATAATTATCAATCGTCTTACCACGCATTGTAGTTTTCATGAAATCTTTCAAATATTTGTGAAAGCTTTCGTATTTGTATGAAATCTTGGAAATATTTGTGAAATATTTCGTATTCAAATCACTGAAATATGTGAAATCGTTGGATATCTTTGCAATGTTTTTAAATCTTCGAAATGTGGTGTACTGTAACCTTTTTGACATCTTTGGAATACTTGTATTCTTTTACAATCATTAAGAAATGTTTATGAAATTTGCGAAATATATTTGACATCTTTTGTGAATCTGTTGTATTCGTTAGAAATCATTGAATTATTTATCATTTGTGTAAAATATTTTAAAATCTTGAAAATCTGCTTCACTGTACATTTTATTTAAATTTTAAAATCTTTGAAATCTTCTGAGAGTTTGAAAATCTTTGGAAATGTTCAAAATCGTTGTGAAATCTTTCAATTGTGGTTTCCATGCCTAGTTGAAATCGTCGAAATCCTTACAATATTCATGAAATGTTCGAACTCTTTGGGAAATTTCTTTGAAATCGTTGTCAAATCTTTTGAAATATTTGTGAATTTTTTTGTAAACCTTGCAGTAATATTTTTTATTCCTTGCAATCATATAATTATTTCAGATCTCAGTGAAACGTTTGTAAATCTTCTAAAATGTTTTTAAACCTTTGGAAATGGTTTCCAAGCTTCGAAATGTGGAACAATCCTTGAAATCTGCTGCACAGTATCCTTTTTGAAATCTTCCCTGGAAATCGAGTGTAAACCGGAAAAATCATATTCAGGCCAAACGGCGAAGCCATTTTGTCTGATTTTTTGTATAAATAATCTAAAGGGTATAAAGACTCGCGGTACAGGGAGACAGTTTCTGGTTAGTTGGAGGAGTAAGGCAAGGATGTTCTCTAAGCCAACTTTTATTTAATATATTAATCTCAGACCTATAAGAAGGAATGAAGAGAAAAGGATGAGGAGGAGTTAGGATGGGAGGAGAAAAGATATATACACTGGCATACGCGGACGATATAGTGTTGATGGCAGAGGATGCAGAATAGGGTGGGCCGAATTTCACGAAAGTTTCCGAATCGAATCGTAATAGCGCGGAAATGTTGCTACTCGTCGCCCTGATTACAATGAATTTTTTTTTCTTAAATCGGACCATATCTTCCGGTCGCTCATTTCATTCAAAGTTTCAAAAAATCATTAAAAATTGAACACGTTTTGGGATTTTTTTTAGTAAGTTATAGTGATCGGATTTCGTTCAAAATCGGTGTGTGACCTCTTCTAAATGTCCCTTGACTAAGAAAAACATTACCCTCCCCATTCCCCTCTCCTGTGAGGGTGGAGGGAGGGAGGCAAATATCGTAAAAGAGAGCCATTTACGGTCGTTGTTTTCCTCGTGTGAAGTGTGCAGCTCTTCGCCCGCTCTTAGAAACTTTTTTGCTTATGAGAGCGACTCAGAACTCACCACGTGAAGGTGGCTGCCCTGTGAGTTCCACCCACGCCCTACCCAACCAACCAACCATAACTTGGGCGTGGTACTTAAAAACTTAATGTATTAAAGTCAGCCTTAGTTGTGAAAGTCGGCATTAATTGTCTAGACTTTAGCTTCGATCGGATGAAACCATCCCTGTTCTCCGCACCACAAACTGCGGCAGCTGCCTCTGTGACTGCTTTCACAGTCCTCTCTACTGCCTGTGCAATCTTCATCGTACTCCTCAGGGAGAATAGAAGGACAGGTAAGTTTACCTGCACTCCAGTCAATCATTTCCGTGTAGTCTGTAGCTTTGAAATTAATTTGTGGTACTTTGAATTGTCTTATAGTTTTGTGGTTATCTGTCAGTTTTGCTTTCAGGATATGTCTCCACCCAAGTTCTTCGATACCATGTCGAGGATCTGTGATCATTACAACCAGCAGATTTTCTGGATGGGCAAAATATCCATTGGTTTGGATGACAGTATCAACAACCCGCCTGAGATGTTCTGGTAAGTACCTTGACAGCTGAATTGCTTGATACAAATGTTTAGGTCCATCTTCAAGAAGTGGGTTTATTTTTATAGTGAACCACAATGGTGCATAAACTTTCAGTATGAAAGTTGTAATGTGGATTAGCTCTGCTGAAGGTTTTTTAGAAGATATGAAGAGTCGAAGATACCTATTGGCAGCAGTCAGCCAACGAGAGTGATTCGGAGGCCCAGGTTCACGATTTGCAAGATCTGGATGACAGGTGCCAGAACTGATAGCCTGACATATCTCAAACAAGTACTGTTGGTCTTTACTAAGAATTTTGGTGTCGATTTCCGGAAGATTGCACTCAATTTTCTGGAAGGATACCACAGGCATTTTTTCGCAATGTTTTAGAATCTTGCCAATAGTTCCTGAAAAGCTTCTTGGTCCCTCAGTGTTGCCATGCAGTTTTTTAACTAAGTGTCTCAAAGGTAGTTCATTTAAGTGTAGAAGGCAAACAGACCACTGAAGAGGTCGTTTAAGGGATAACTCTAAAATTCTAATGATACCCCCTTCCCAGCCAGTATTAGTATTCGTACCGTCACTTCCAACGATGCGAACGTCAGATTGGTCGATACCCTTAGCATTAGCTTCATCAAGGATACTAGAGGCAATATCCTTGGCAGTTTTTGAAATGGGTACAGTGTGAAAGAGATAGACGGAGCCTGGTTCTTCAATTACTGAAATGTGCTCCTCTTTCGTGAGCTTCCTATACTTTTTAAAGTTTTTCGTGTCAATTACAAGATTGTCATCTGAGCGCGCATCGAAGTATAGGTCTCTAGGATGTACGTCAGCTTTCTCTGACTGGTCATTCCTTAAGTTACTCCGAACTAGAGACTTCGCCCGTCTTATTCTGTCTTTGTCAATAACCTGTGATTTGTTCGTTTCAAATATTAAGCCCAAGTCGGAGAGAATACTGGAGGCGATAGCTGCCGTTGCCCTGTCTGATACACCGTACCTGTAGCCAGCAGGAGCAGTATTGGCAAGCACTGTTCTCATTTGAGTCCCAGAGGGTGATTTGAAGAACTAGCACCCTCTTGCCTTATTTGTTTTGCTTTCCTTGCCAGCCTCTTTTTAATCTTTTCACTCTGCTTTTGGTTAACTGTTCCTATCTTGCCAATTCTGTGATGCCGCTGTGAGTAAAGAAATTCCCTCTCTATCACAGAGACTTTCCTGTTGACAGGGCAAGAACAGTCGATCGCAACCGGCTGATCACAGGTACATTTATCTATTGTTCTGTTGCAATCACACTGAAGGTACATTTTGCACTTGCAGGAACATACGTCAAATATAGTTTTTTGACAGTCAGAAATGTATTGTGTGTACTTCTTCTGTTTTCCAGGTATTTTTTGTCCCTGTTTAACTTTTTACGGGTCTAGTAATACTTATGGTGAAGAGTTTTGATAAGTTGTATAATTCTCGTGCGAGAGAGCCTCGGCAGAGATGCCTTAGTGTAAATGGACTCTATATCATCAGCAACGACATTAGCTACTGCAGAGAAGCTGACCTCCTGTTTTGGACTGGCCGATGCCAGGGCTAAAGAATATCGAACATGCTGGCAGTGTAGCAAAACATCAGCCTGTGAAGGAAGAATCTGTTTGTTCAGACTTTTAGGCGGTCTAAATGAAGGACAATGAAATTTTTGACCAAACGTCCTCGACGCCATTGTCAATCATACTCCTCTTCTAATCAACACTAAAATGCGACTCGTCACCGTCACCTCTCGAGAAAACAGCCTCGCTCGCTTTTGAGACGTGACGCGTTTTTCTTTCGTTCGAATAAAGATAAGAATAAAATATCTATGAAGTTAAAGAGGATACAGCGAGGGGTAGGGGAAGGGGAATGTTGTTTTTAGTCACAAGATATTTAGAAGAGGTCATTTACCGATTTTGAACGAAATTCGATCACTACAACTTACTAAGAAAAAGTCTTAAAACGTGTTCAATTTTTTACGATTTTTCGAAACTTTGGACGCGATGTGCGACCGGAAGATATTGTCCGATTTAAAAAAAAATTCATTGTGATCAGGGCGACGAGCAGCAACTTTTCCGCGCTATTACGATTCGATTCGGAAACTTTCGTGAAATTCGGCCCACCCTAATGCAGAAGGGATGACAGGCTTAACTACAGGATTGGAGAAATACTAAAAAAAAAAAAAAAAATTGATTAGCATTTCGAACTCGAAAGTTCATTGCCTCACTACCCGATTCGGGTAGTGTTTCTAGGTGGATAAATACTACCGTGTGGGTCCACCACACCCACGACGGGTCAACAACACGCAGTATTCCCCGAACGGTCACCCATCCAAGTACTAACCGCGCCCAACACTGCTTAACTTCAGTGATCTAACGGGAACTGGTGTTTTCAGCGTGGCATCGCCGTTGACAATACTAAGAAGAAGGAGAAATACTAAGATGGGAAAAAATTGAATGTGAATGTAGAAAAGACAAAGATAATCAGGTTTAGAAAAGGAGGAAAAAAGGAAGAATGGGCTGGGAGATGGAAGGGAGTAAAGTTAGAAGAAGTAAAGGAGTTAAATATTTGGGATATACCTTGCAAACAAATGGAGATCATAGAGGTCATATAAGAGAAAGGATAAAAAAGCAGCAGGGATAATGAAACAGATTTGGGGAATAGGAAAAAGAAGGTTCAAGAAAGATTGGAGAAGGAGAATGTGGTTATTTGATACGCTGGTATGGCCGATATTAGGTTATGGAGCGGATATATGGGGATGGAAGGAAAGGAAAGAGATTGAGAGTTTACAAGAAAGGTATATAAGGTGGACGCTAGGAGTAGACTGGAGGACGCCTGGATATATGGTGAGAGAAGAAGCACAGAGAGATAAATTAAGTACCAGAGCGGGTAAGAGAGCATGGCAATTTGAGACGAAGTCAAGGGAGGTGAAGGGAGGGGAGTTAGCGAAAAAGTGTTTGAAAGAGGTAGAAAAAAGGAGAGGGAGGGCGGTAGAACTAACAAGATGGGAAGAATAAAGGAGGGGGTTCTTTAAGGCTAGAGATATAGAAGACGGGACTGGAGTCAACTATGAAGAAGTGGAAAAAAGGGAGAGGGAAAGACAATTAATAGAAAAATGGGGGATGATTGAGGAATCAAAATATAATAAATGGTATGAGAAGACAAAGAAGGAAGGAGTACCGATGTATTTAGAAAAGGGATGGGAAGAGAGAAGATGGACCAGAATAGCAAGATTTAGATTGGAAAACGAGGTAAAGGAGGGGATTTGTTGAGAAAAGGAAGAGAACAGGAAGTGCAGAATATGTGAATGGGAGGAGGAAACATGGGAGCATGTATGGGAAGGATGTAGGAGAGGCATGGAAGATAAAGGAAGCTGGTAAAGATTCTAGGGGAGGATGGAATGGGTGAGGAGTGGATGAAGGTTTCGATCGCTCGCTCACTCTTCCGATAGTAAAATTGCGCTATTAATATAGAAGTAAATAGCTAGATTTAGGAGTTGATGTAAATAGTTGTAAATATTTGTAAATAGTAAGGATAAGAGAACATGAAGTTTGTAGATGGTCTTGTAAGGAACGACACCCTGGCGAAAGTATCGAATAGGAATTCCTTCCGAACCAATCCAAAATCATCCGAATCATTCCGGAATCTGTATCCGGAATCGGATTCATTCGGATTCATTTGGATTGAAAATCGTTTTTGGTCAATCTGAGTTCGGATTCATTCGGATTGAAAATTTGGTTCGGATTCATTCGGATTGGAAGTTCGGATAGAACCGGATTGAGTCGGATTAATTTTGAACCGATTTGAATCGAACGAAATGTAAAAAAAATTCGTATTGGTTCGAATTAACTCGGATTGGTTTGGATACAGATTCCGGAATGATTCGGATGATTTCGGATTGGTTCGGAAGGAATTCCTATCCAGCACTTTTGCCAGGGAAGTCATGTAAACCCTTAGGGGACACATTATGAATAAAGAAGAAGAATGTAAGAATTAAAAGAAATAATTTTACCTCGACTTTATTCAGGGGCGAAAATACCATATACGAAAACTAGGGGCCCCTACCCAAATGGGTGGGTGAATTGCCAAAAGGTTGGGTGGGTGTAAGTGGTTGGGGGTGGATAATATCATGAAATGCAGACTTTAAGTAAAATTAAACTGTAAACAATATAATATTATACCCATATTCACCAATATTTTGAATGACTAGGATCGCAAATGATTTAGGTAAGGAAGGGCTTACTGTTTCCGACCCTTCATACTTTCGTTTCTACGCTAGTGTCAGATCGTACATTCTAGTCGATTTTTCTTAAGTTTAGATTAAGATTATATTTAGTTTAGGTTTAAATTAACTAGAAATTTAATATTCTTCGTTGCTTACATCTGTAATGCAATATGATAATTATAATAATTGATCATTTATATATTTTGTTTAAAATTCTTGTTTTATGGTACGAAATTGTTAATCTTCTGCCTTAAAAATTCAACAATTTTGTTAAAAAATTTTTTTTTCTAATTCGTGTTTTTTGTTTGAAAATTGAAATATATTCAGTTGAAAAATATCTTATTTTTTTAAATTCCTTTTTTTGTCGGTGCAAAATTAATCTTCTTGGTTGCGAATACAACTACTCAGCTAAATGCTTAACTTCTCTGTTAAACATTAATTTTTTGCCTAAAGATGCATAATTTTTGTTTAAAATTCATCTCTTTGCTAGAAAATTGTACTATTTCCTGAAAAATTTATCATTTTTCAGTTAAAACTTAAATTATTTCGTTGAAAATTCGTATTTGTCACTATAAAATTATTCTTAATCTTGAAAAATTAATATTTTGTATTGAAACTTTCACTGTTTCTTCAAAACTTAATCTACATTCTTTAAAAAAGTGAACAATTTTTTAAAAAGTATCCTTTTTGCTTGAAAAGTCATCAACTGATTCGTTGATCATAAATTCCTCTCTGTTGCTTAAAAATATTCTAATTTCTTGCAAATTTACCAATTCGGTTAAAAAAACCTTTTTTATGAGGATTTTCCACTGGACCTGAAAATTTATCTGGTTGGTTGCAAGTAGAAATATTTTTTTTTAAAATTATTGTTCTTCTTTGAAAATTTATTTCTTTATAAAACTTGAAAATTGACTGTACAAGGTACTAGTTTCGGAGTAAGTTGCCAAAACACCAAATCAGCGTGAATATTGCATGCAAGAATTTTGGAGCGAATTGATTATAAGACATTATATTGTTTATACAGTTTAATTTTCCTTAAAGTCTGTATTTCATGATATGATCCACCCCCAAACACCTACACCCAACCAACCTTTTGGTAATTCACCCGCTCCTTTGGGGTAGGGGCCTTTAGTGTTCGTATATGGTGTCTTCGCCCCTGAATTAAGTTGAGGTAAAATTATTTCTTTCAATTCTGACATGAAAAATAGATTTTTTTCGAAAAAAGCGCCCTATACCGCGAGTATTTATACTCTTCAGATTATTTATACAAACAATCAGACCAAATGGCTTCGCCGCTTGGCCTAAATCCGACTTTTCCGGTTTACACTCGATTTCCCGGGAAGATTTGAAAAAGGGTATTGTGCAGTAGTTTTCAAACCATTTCCAAAGGTTTGAAAACATTTTACAAGATTTAAAAATATTTGATTGAGATCTAAAATAATTTTATGATTGCAATTGAATAATATTTACAAAAAAATTTTAAAATATTTCAAAAGATTTGACAACGATTGCGAAGAAATTTCCCAGAGAGTTCGAACATTTCATGAATATTGCAAGAATTTCGACGATTTCAACTAGGCATGGAAACCACAATTGAAAGATTCCACAACGATTTCGAACATTTCCAAAGATTTTCAAACTCTCAAAAGATTTCAAAGATTTTAAAATTTTAATAAAATGTAGAGTAAAGCAGATTTTCAAGATTTTTAAACATTTTACACAGATGATGAATAATTCAATGATTTCTAATGAATACAACAGATTTACGAAAGTTGTCAAAAATATTTCGAAAATTTCATGAAGATTTCATAATGATTGTGAAAGAATACAAGTATTCCAAAGATGTCAAAAAGGTTACAGTACACCAGATTTCAAAGATTTAAAAACATTGCAAAGATATCATACGATTTCACATATTTCAGTGATTTCAAACGAATACGAAAGATTTCGAACATATTTCCGAAATATCATACAATTTTCATAAAGATTTGCAAAGAACACAAGAATGCCAAATATGTCAAAAATGACACAATACACCAGATTTCTAAGATTTCAAAATATCAAAAATATTTCAAACTATTTCAAATATTTCAAACAAATACAAAAGATTTCACAAATTTTGAACCATTGCAAAAGATTTGAAGAAAGTTAACAAGATTTTACAAGATTTCAATGATTTTAAACGAACACAAAAGATTTCACAAACAAAGATTAAAGAAAGCTTTCACAAATATTTGAAAGATTTCATGAAAACTACAATGCGTGTTAAGAAGATTGATCATTATTGTTTTCCACAAAATCACGTACAATTGCGTACATATAGTACAGTCAAATTAGCTGAGAAAAAGGAGGCCGTTTTGTAGAAAAAACTAGCAGAATTTCCTATTTATTTCACGAACTCAACGTGCTGCAATTTTTTCTCATGAGAAAACGAAGATGCGCCGTAAAATTTCACATTTAAATATATGAACATTTTGATCAATTGAAATTTTAATAATATTTTACAAGCTCTCAGGGTCGAAAAAACGAAGCGCTTGACTTGTATAAGCGGTTATTGCAGACAGCCCCTGAGTTGTGCAAACATGCAAAGCTTGTGTCTAATGCGAATCAATCTGGTATTTTCGGAGGAAATTGGGGACACGACCGGATAGAATCCAGAGGACAAAAACCGGATCATGTATCGGACAATTTCGGACAAATTTTCGAATCCGGAATTTGTCCGAAATTTGTCCGGTTGAAGGAGCACGAAAATTAATCCGAATATCATCCGGTGGAATCCGAAAGCTGTACGGTCTGATGGATTCCATCAGTCCGGGCTAGATCCGGTTGAGTCCGTATTTTGTTACGGTCTGACGGATGCTTTCAATCCGGATTGTGTCCGGGACGTCATCCGGATTCTATCCCGGTGTATTTACAAATTTTCCGGATGAAGTAGAACGAAAAAAATAATAAATCTGTATATTGTCTAGTAGAATCCGAAAGTTGTACGGTCTGACAGATTCGATCAATGCGGATTGTATCCGATCATGTCCGTTTTCTATGTGGTCCGACGGACCGAATAAATGTTATATAACAAGGGCATATAAGCAGTTTACACCCGAGAAATACATTCTGAATTTATTTGACGCTCACAAACCTATTTCTAAAGCTCAACTTAACACTACTGCATATAACTTCACTAACGCAGAATATCGCACGCTGAGTATATCGGTCGAAAGGGTCCTTATATACTTACCAAGGACATTTTCAGCACTTGTGAGAAACGACCAGAATTGTGTCCGGTCAAGTCTGTCCTTTGTACGGTCTGCCTGATGCGATAAATCCGGATTGCGTCCAGTCGAGTCCGCGTTTTGTACGGTCTGAAGGACGCAATCCATCCCGATTGTGTCCGTTCATGTCCGTGTTTTGTAGGGTCTGTCGGATGTGATGAATCCGGATTGTGTCCGGTCATGACCGTGTATTATATGGTCTGACGGATGCGATTAGTCCAATTTTTGCCCGGTCGTGTTCGGACATGTCCATGTTTTGTACGGTCTGCCGGATCCGATTAATTCGGTTAAGTCCAAAATTTGTACGATTTTCAGGAATGCGATTAATCCGGATCTCATCCGGTTAATTCCGAAAGGGCCTAGCCGGTTAAGCATGTAAAATCTGCCCCCGCACCTATCAAGTTCAAATTTACGTCATAGTTTCATGCCCATGTGAAGTATA
>CAKNXH010051528.1:15634-28173 GCA_932178445.1 Andricus quercusramuli | reverse complement strand
GAAGTTTACTTCTATACACCAACATTTGGCCCGCATATTCACCTTATATTTAAAGTCGGAGACGCCCATTCCGCAGTGGCTGGTGTTAGGACGCACTATACTCCTAACGAAAAAAGGCAACTTGTCCAGACCAGAGAATTACAGGCCAATAACTTGTTTAAACACACTGTATAGGATCTTTACAGCTGTCCTAAACAACAGGATCGTTCGACGAATTGAGCCTGTATGGCGAGAGATGTACGAACATCGAGGCTCGAAAAAAGGTGTAGCAGGCTGTCGAGAGAACCTGCTAATTGACAGGTGTGTCGTGTCTGTAAAGACGCTGCCGCCCATCAGCGCGTCCTGTCAATGGCCTGGATTGACTACCGGGAAGCTTTTGATTCAACCTCTCATAGACTTATCACCTGTCTGTTGGAAAGCTTGAAGGTACATCCACACATAGTGAGATGCATAGAGAGACTGATGCCTCTTTGGAAAACTAGATTGACCATCTCATCTAGGAATCATCGTCTGACGACAAACAAGGTCACCTTCCAGAGGGGCGTCTTTCAAGGGGATAGTATGAGCCCTTTGCTTTTTTGCATCACACTTCTGTCCCCTCGCACTACGAAATTCTCCTGGATACCTCTGTGGGGACACTAATCAGCGTGAGCATAAGGTAACTCATGTATTTTATATGGATGACCTGAAGATCTATGCCGCTGGTAAAAGCAAACTTCAAACTGCTATAAATATCGTTAAAAACTACACATGAGAGATTGGGATGGAATTTGGTTTGGACAAGTGTGCCAAAATTCATCTGAAGAAAGGAAAGATTATTGGCGTTCCCAAGGACCCTGAGCTTGTGGATATAAGTGTTATTAGCCATCTTAACACTGAAGAGACCTATACATACCTGGGTATGCGTCGAAGCCGCATTCAGGATGTAACATCAGTAAAGGAGTCTCTCCGAAACAGATACAAGCATCTTCTTCGACAGATTGTGTCTTCCAATTCCGGCCTTGAACAAGGTATCTGCGACCAACATGCTTGCCGTCCCGGTTCTGCTCTCCTCGTTTGGGGTGATTCAATGGACGAAGAACGAGCTTAAGGCTCTTGATGCCACCACACGTAAGATCATGCATATGCATAAAAGCTTGCATATCAATTCGTCAGTTCCGCGGTTATACATTTCACGCCATCAAGGCGGACGCGGACTTCTGAATCTCCAATGTCTTCATAACCGAATTGTTTTAAGTACAGCTTACATAGTTGCGAATGGCAGAGATCCTCTCCTAAAGATGGTCAGAAACCACGAGATGATTGGCGAAGGAGCGTTCCTTTACAAAGCCGCGGAGCAAGCTGCCGAGGCCCTTGGCCTGAATTTCAACATCAGAAGTGAGGAAAGTGCGTTACTGCATCTAGATGCTTCACGTCTAAAAGTCGAAGTAAAGAAAGCAGAGGTTAGAAAATTTCACCAAGAGCTACTCGACAAGCATATGCACGGAAACTTTCACAGAAATGTAGAAAAACAGTCCTTGTCAAAGGAGCAAACTTTTGCTTTCCTCAAATCATCAGGGCTTAATTCAGGTACAGAGGGCTTCATTTGCGCATGCCAGGACGGTGTAATCTCCACCTTAGCATACCGCGCCCGCATTTTATTTCAAGAAGTTCCCGGTGATAGGTGCAGAGCGTGTCATGCACACGTTGAGTACCTAGAACACATACTATCGGGGTGTCCAACCTACGCAGGAACAACGTATATCTATAGACATAATGCGGCCCTAAGAGTACTTTATTACCACCTTTGTCGCTCTTACGGCGTTGGTCGCGACCCTGTCCTGCCGAACGCTCCAAGGGATATAGAGTCAATTGTCCGAAACAAGAAGTGCCAGATTTTCTGGAACTACGATTTTCGGGCAGCAGTCTCCGTTGCGCACTCGAGGCCTGACATTGTTCTCCAAGACTTCGAGAAACGAACGATATTCGTGATCGAATTCTCGGCTCCGTCCGAATACAACATCACTGCAAAGGAGAAAGAAAAAGAGGAGAGGTATCAAGACCTTCCCATTGTTAGAGAATTAGAGCCGGTTAAGGAAAACGAAATTTGGTAAAATAATAGTAAATTAAACTTTAATAGGCTGCGTTAGATTTGTTAGATTATGGCAAAAACGTTAAAAAAAAGATAGACGGAAATCGGATAATAACTACCAGAGTTCTCGCACTTTTGTTACACTGAGAGGTCCCATTTATATATTCACAAGATTTGTAAATGTTTCCTTCGTTAGTGCAGATATCGAACGATTTTCGAGAACTTTTTTCTTCATTTTTCTCAAATTATTTCGCGGATTTCATTCAGCTAATTAAAATTAAATTGAGCCATGTCTTTATAATTTCAGTTATTCTAACTGGTCATTATCTCATAACAATGAAAGGGTTATTCGTGGCAGGTATACGAAAGCAGTCGTCTGCTTGCAGCGGGGAGCCTGCCTTGAAGACTACCGAGCTACCGGGCCCGGGGTGGCATCCCCCTACCGAGCGGTAGGGTATCTACCCGCGATAGCAGTTTGGGAAACGCTGTCCTATCTAATACAACGCTGCTGGAGGCTGGTGACCTTCTCAGCATAAATAACCAACCTATTGAGACTCTCGGATTCCCTTCTCATGTCCTTACCCCCCTCCCCCCTCCCCAGTAACAGAAGTTTTGGTGGGACTGACGTTACAGCTTGACTCCACCATACGACAAATCACTGCTTAATTCGGACATGATTTCGAGTCGCAAAACAAATCTCGCGCATACAGGTGATAGTTGGGAGTACAATATAAACATGAATAATACAAATAATAAAGTAGCCTCGGAATGGACTTAAACTTGGATTGACGAGAAACATGCACACGGGAAACGCAAAGGTCGAGATTCGGGCGATGAATGGAGACTGGGTGTTTGGAATGCTAGAGGAGTAAATGATCGTAAAGTAAGAGAACTACGAGAAACTATGCACATGAAGAAACTAGATATTCTTTTTGTACCTGAGAGGAAGAAAAAGGGTTGCGAAAGTAGAAACATAGATAATGGGGTGTTGAAAGGCGGTTTTGAAATATGGTCAGGAGTAGATAGTGAATCACATCGTAGTCAAGGGGTCGGTTTAATTATGAATGAAAAAGCAAGACAACATCTCAAAGATCATAATTTTGTATCGCCCAGATTGCTATGGGCTAGAATGAAGGTAGGAATCAGAAGATTATTTATCATAGCGTGCTGCGCACCAGTCGATAGCGATTCGAGAGAAGTTAAGGACGCCTTCTGGGACACTTTAAATGATACAATAAGTACTTGCGATCAAGGTGAAAGAATAATTTTGTTAGGAGACATGAACGGATGAGTCGGCGTCCAACGTCAGGATACAGATACAGGAGGGGTGCTAAGCAATTTTGGTGTAAAGGAAATAACCGCAGTATAATTGACTTCGTTATTGCAGATGAAAGACTACGAGAACTAATGTCGGGTCCAAAAGTCGAGGCCCCTCACTTTTTTTTATTCAAACTCGCACAAAAAAAAATCTCTGAAATGTCTAATAAAAAGCATCTGAAAGCTTAAAGTCTTCCGAATGCACCGATATGTTCACTTTTGTCCTTAAAAATTGGTTTCAATAGTTAGAATGCAAAACGTCTCAAAAAACAGGGTTTTTCGGCCTCCTTTTTCCAGGGTCCACTTTGACCTGTTCCCAGAAGGAGGGCGACGTTGGGAAAATCTGAGAAAATTCACAGATATTCTTTGAAAATTCCTGAATGCAATGCAATTTTTGAAATGCTGAAATATGCAAAAGTTCTCTTTTAACGGTGATTTATTTACAAACATTTTATCTTGAGAACGAATGAAGATAGGAAGCCCTTCAATGGCTCAAAATGTGCAGTTTTGCCATGCAACTGCAGAACAATAATTAAATTTATGATAAAACAATTCTCACGCTAGAGTGATCATTTTGAATATTTCTGAATTTAATCAGTGTGGGCGCGTGGCCAGCACAGCGGGACAAGTGGCAGTAAAAAAAGTACCCTTTCTATGACAATAGTAATTCCAGAAGCAGGCCAAATGCCCAAAACAGATGTGGTTGAACGAAGCAGGGTCGTCTCAACGTCTTCAAGATGCATTTACAGAGCAAGTCCTCAGAAAATCGAAACCCAATTGCGAATATTAACCCGATTAAGAATATTTGTTCAGAAAAACATTTTTTTAAAATAAATTTCGTCTAAAACTCCTACAATTCTGGATATTTTTCAATTGACTTCTATTTTTTTTTATGAAATCCACATTATTTTTCAATGTTTCAGACATCTCCATAAATATTTATGGAAGCATAATTTTTCAAAATATCTTTTAGAATTATTAGAATTGTTTCTAATTTTTTTTAAATCCGGCAAAATAAAAAAGTGACTTCAAGTTTTTTCCAAACTTTTTCCAGAAATTAGAAAATCTTTTCGAATGTTTCATGTTTTTCAATTTCATCTTTTGAAATGAATTACTTAAAATAAAAAATCATTTCAATTTACGTAGAGATTTTAGATTTCATCATTCTCCTCAAACCTATTAAATATCTCAAAAAGCTTGCAAATTTTATTTCGATATGTCAAAAAATATATACTTTGCTTACCGTGTTTTAGAATATTTTCAAGCTGTAAATAATTTTTGAATTTTTTCAGAAAAAAATTTGAAGTCACTTTGTTTTTATTTTGCAGGGTTCAAAAAAAATTAAGAAACAATTCGAATAATTCTAGAGGATATGTAGAAGTCCTGAAAAAAATTCAAAAATTATTTACAGTATGGAAATATTTCAAAAAATTATCAATAAATTATACATTTTTTTAGATTTAAAAATAAAATTTTGAAGCTTCTCGAAAATGCGTATAGGTTTGAAGAGAATCAGAACATTTCCTGCAGTATTAAAAGGCAATTACTTTCAATTTGCAGGAAACATTCAAATGATGTGAAAAGATATTTAGAAGTTCTGAAAATATTTTCGAAATAAGTTAAAATTACGCTTCCATGAATGTTTATCAAGATTTATGAAACATTAAAGAATAATGTGGATTTTACAAAAAAATAGGAGTCAGTTGAAAAATATCCAGAATTGTAGGAGTCTTAGACGAAATTTATTTAAAAAAAAAATTTTCTGAACAAATATTCTCAATCGGGTTAATATTCGCAATTGGGTTTCGATTTTCTGAGGACTTGCTATGTGAATGCATCTTGAAGACGTTGAGACGACCCTGATTCGTTCTACCACATCTGTTTTGGGCATTTGGCCTGCTTCTGGAATTACTATTGTCATAGAAAGGGTACTTTTTTTGTTGCCACTTGTCCCGCTGTGCTGGCCACGCGCCCACACTGATTCCTATCTTCATTCGTTCTCAAGATAAAATGTTTATAAATAAATCACCGTTAAAAGAAAACTATTGCATATTTCAGCATTTTGAAAAATGCATTGCATTCAGGAATTTTCAAAGAATATCTGTGAATTTTTGTCAGATTTTTCCCAACGTCGCCCTCCTTCTGGGAACAGGTCAAAGTGGACCCTTGAAAAAGGAGGCCGAAAACCCTGTTTTTTGAGACGTTTTGCATTCTCACTATTGAGACCAATTTTTAAGGACAAAAGTGAACATATCGGTGCATTCGGAAGACTTTAAGCTTGCAGATGCTTTTTATTAGACATTTCAGAGATTTTTTTTGTGTGAGTTTGAATAAAAAAAAGTTAGGGGCCTCGACTTTTGGACCCGACTTTAGTTGCAGATACAAGAGTCATGAGGGGGGCCGAATGCAATACTGATCATTACTTTCTAGTCTCCAAAATGAACTTAGGACGGGGATGGAAAAGAAAGAGAACCAAACAGACGAAACAAACGCGAATCAAGTTCGAAAATTTACAGAAGCCGGAAATGTGAATAGATTTTCAGAATAAGATAAACGAACGCATAGACAAGGCAATTTGGGAGCCGCTAGAAAGCAATAAAGATATAGAGGGCGGGTGGACTTTATTACGGGATACCATTGTTAAAACTGCGATTGAAGTGTGTGGTACGGCGATGGTAGGAAGATAGTCTGGCGATGCGTGGCGGAACGATGAAATTGAGGCAGCCCAAAAAGAAAAGAAAGAAGCGCACAATAAAACGCTGAACATGACAGGTCTTATTTTAGCGATGAGGAGAGAAATAGACGCAAAAATTATTCCAAACACAAAAAGAGGAAAATTAAGCGCCTAGTGAAAGAGACTAAAGAGAAAACCAGAACAGAAGAAGAGAACAAAATAAAAAACTGCTTTGAAGGAATTATGAAACTATTATATAAACAGTTTAAGGAAAGTAAAAGTACAGAGTTTGTTAGCATGAGAAACAGCAAAGGTGAAATGCTATATGATATAGACGGAATAGTAGACGCTTTAAAAGACTCTTTTGAAGAACTATTAGGAGGTGAAGATATAGGGCAACAAAACTACGGCATAGAACATAATGCATTAGAAAACCCAATTGAAGAAGTCTGTGTCACTGAGGTCAGAGATATAATTAAGAACTTGAAAAACGGTAAGGATGCTGGTACAGACAGTATTAGCGCTGAAATGCTTAAATACGGTGGCAAGTACATACCTCACAGGTTGTGCGAATTGATAAATTTATGTTTCGAGATAGGAGAAGTCCCAGACGATTGGAGAAAGGCGATTATCGTACCAATATATAAAAGAAAGGGAGATAAAAGCAACTGCAGTAATCACAGAGGTACTGGTGGCCTACTAAGTACCGTAAGTAAAATATACTCAAAAATACTTATTCGTAGGGTAATGGAAATCACGGAAGAGAAGATATGGGAAGTCGAAAGTGTATTCATGCCAGGAAGATCATGTACAGATCAGATATTTAGCCTAAGACAGATCACAGAAAAAAGCTCGAGAGTAGGAAAGAAAGTTTTCTGTGCATTTATCGACCTAGAAAAAGCATTTGACAAGGTAAATAGAAGTAAACTTTGGGAAGTCCTCAAAGAGTACGGAGTGAATGGAGGGCTCCTACAAGCAATAAAAAACAATATATACAGGTAGTAAAGCGAGTGTAAGGGTAAATGGGAAACTGAGTGACTGGTTCGATATTATGCAAGTCGTGAAACAAGGATGCGTTATGTCCTCGTGGCTACTTATCATATGCATGGATGAGTGTCTAAGAACTGCCCTCTTCGACAAAGAAGGTGTAGATCTTGAAACCGTCAAGGTACGTGGGTTAGCTTTCGCAGATGACAAAATTGTTATGGCAGAATCAGTCGAGGACTTGCAAAGAATGTTGAATAAACTTAATACAAGCATGAAGAACATGGGCCTCAAAATTAACGTGAATAAAACAAAAAGCATGGTGTTTGAGGGTAAAAGTGAGAAAACAATATGCAACATTGTCCTAAATGATAAGAGATTAGAACAAGTTGACAAGTACGTATATGTAGGTAGTCTATTCACTAACGACGGAAAAATAGATGGGGAGTTAGATAGGTGCATAAATAAGGGTAAGCAGGTTATCGGTAGAGCAGGGTCCATCCTCACAAATGAAAACATATAAAAAAACTGAAATGGCCATACATAATCCTATATTCGTACCGACTGTACTATACGGTAGCGAGACATGTACCTGTCAAGAAAAGGACAGAAGTAAAATCAACGCAATCGGCATGAAACCCCCGCGCATAATATGCGGGAAAACACTGATGGAAAAAGTCCGAAATGAGACAATCCTCAAACATGTGGTACAAGAGACACACTAGTTGACCGCCGAAAGAATGGTTGGAATCTGTGAATGAGACACTAATCCGAAGAGACATAAGAAGCCATAGCAACACGAGAGCTTGCATGAAAAAACGCATGGACATGAAGGACGCTAGAGTAGTATGCCAGGACAGAAAAGTGTGGCGACAAATAGTTTTTAAACAGAGTGACGATAGAGTGAATGATGCCTGAAACAAAAACCTTGGATACTAATGGCCCCAAGTGGGGAACCAAACACAACAATTTGGTGAGGCTCCTCACCAAATTGTTGCTATGCTCAATCGATTCCTCTTGAATCAACACAACTTTTCTATTCTCGCATCAACTTCAAATTATGAAAATGAGGGAATTTTTAATGTAAAAAACGATTTTAAAAATATTTAAATACCATAACTTCCCTACTCTTCAAGAATAGTATATTATGCACCTAGGGGGAGAAGAGGTGCTTTTTTGATGAGTGTAATTTTTCAGTACAAGTCGTAGGCGAGCGCGTAGCGCAAGCCGGAGACGAGTACTGAAAACATAAACGAGTCTAAAAAGTGCCTCTCCCCCTTGGCGCATACGATATTTTTTATAACAAATGGATGATTTCAGGCATTTCTCGAAATACAGTAATGATTTCAGTCCATATTAGATTTTGTTTAATAAAGCATGAAACTAATGTTAAGCTAATTTATGGTAATTGTAGAGGTGATTTATGGTAACTTATTATAGATTACCCAAAATTCATTTTTGAAAATTTCCATAAATTAGCAGGAATCTATGGAAAATTTCAATAATTTATGGTAATTTTACAGGTGAATATGGTAACTTATCCAAAATTCATTTTCAAATATTTTCATAAATTTCCGGAAATTTATGAAAAATTTCCATAAACTTCCGGAAATTAATGAAAATTTTTGGTAATTTATGGTAATTTTACAGGTAAATATGGTAACTTACCATTGAATACCCAAAATTCATTTTTAAAAATTTCCATAAATTTCCGGAAATTCATGAAAAATGTCGGTCATTTATGGTAATTTTACAGGTGAATATAGTAACTTACCCATTTTTCTATTGACTTTCCTTCACAGAGGATTACCCGTTTGGCTCTGCCCTGTTCCCTTGCTTTCTCTTATTTCTTCCAGCTTTTTCATCCACATCACTCCCTGTCCATTACCATCCAAGATCCATCTCCACATACAAATTATCCCCTTCATCCATCCAATATCTACAAGATCTCACTCCTTCCCCCATTCTAAACCGTACCACCCTATTCTATTTGTCTTCCTTTTTCATCTTTTGCAAATATTCTGGTTCCGTCAACCCTTTGACCATCATATACCATCTATTGTACTTCGAATCCATAATTTTTCTCCATCTCTCTTCTCCTTGTCTTACTAATAGCTCTAATTCTATGTTCCGCCAATCCAGAACCCCTTCCTGCATATCACAAACATTCCTCATTTTTGTCCTTTCTTCCTCCCATTTCGAGTTTCCCAAATTTCCTCTCGTCTCCTTGTTCCGAACTTCATCCAAGCATACTTGTGCTATTCTGCTCCCATCCCCCCTTTTCAGTTTCTCTTCAAACCTCCAGGCTCTCTTAATTTGTCTCGTTACCATTTTCTCCCTTCCTAGTTCTTCCCTCAACATGTATCCTGGGCAACTCCAACTAACCCCCATTACCCATCTCAGAAATCTCTCATGCATACTTTCCACTTTCCTATGTTCTTTCCATCCCCAGACTTCTACCCCATAACCCAATACCGCCCATACCAACGCATCAAACAACCAGACCCTCATTCTCCAGTCGTCCTTGAACCTTCTCTTTCCTATACCCCATACTTGGCCCATTACTTTGCTCGCACATTCGATTCTCTTCCTCACCTGCACCTCGTTTCCCCCTCCTGCCTCAAACCAGAAACCTAAGTAACAGAACTACTCCACAGTTTCCACTGTTTGTCCGTTCATCTTCCAACCGTAACCTATTTTGGTCTTTCTCTTTCTGAAGCACATCACCTTGGTCTTCTCTACGTTCACCGTCAGTTCTTTTGCTCGTACATATTCTTCGAAAATTTTTATCATTAGGTTCATACCCTTCTCATCGTCTGCTAATAGAACTACGTCGTCCGCGTATGCTAGATAGTATAGTTTGCTATTACCCAGAATCGTCCCCCCTTTCCCTTTCTCCTTTAGCTTCTCCTCTAAGTCTGCCAGCAGCATATTAAAGAGCAGCGGACTCAACGGGCACCCTTGCCTAAGACCTCTTTCTGTCCAGAAAACCTCCCCCTTTTTCCCCCCTATCTTCACCCTAACCCTAGTTTCAGTAAAAATTTCCTTTATCCTCTTCACTAACCCTTCCTCTATTCCCTTCTCTTTCATTGCCTGCCATAGAACTTTTCTATTCACTGAGTCAAAAGCTGCTTTAAAATCTACGAACAAGGCTACTAATTTCCCTTTTTTTCTCCCTAAGTTTCTGTTAACCAAGTAGTTGAGTACGTAAATGTTATCTATTCTTCCCATCCCTTTTCTAAATCCCGTCTGATTGTGTGGGATACTTTGTTTCTCTTCTATCTGACTCTCCAACCTTTTTCTTAGAATTTCCGCGTATATTTTATAACCCACTGGCATGAGGGTGATCCCTCTGTACTCTTCTACCTTCTTACCATCCCCTTTCTTGACAAGCGGTACCACCAGCCCTGTCCTCCACTCCTCCGGCCACCCTTCTCCTTTCCAGACCTTGTTGCAGATCTTCCACATCCCTTCCCTAGTCCCTTCTCCTCCATACTTTATCGCTTCGTTCTCCATACCATCCTCTCCTGTAGCCTTGCTTCTTTTTAGTCTATCTATCGCCTCATTCACTTCTTCTCTTGTTATTTCGTTCACTTCCTCCCTTTCTCCCTGGACTGTCTTTCTATTTTCCCCTTCGATCCTATTTTGTTCTCCCCCTAGCAGACCCTTAAAATAATCCGTCCATTCATCCATTTCTATTTCTTCATTCACGCCCCTCCTTCCTCGTCTTTCCCTGTTTATCACATCCCAAACCCTACCTTCTTTGATTGCTTTTTCTACTTCTTCATTGTATTTCTCCTTTCCTTTTTGCTTTTTCCCTTCCAGCATCCTCTCATGTTCTCTTTTCCTCCTGAAAAATTTCGGTAATTCAAGTTAATTTTACAAGTAAATATGGTAACTTACCATGGAATACCCAAAATTCTTTTTTTAAAATTTCCATAAATTGCCGGAAATTTATGAAAAATTTCGGTCATTTATGGTAATTTTGCAGGTATATATGGTAAATTTCCATAAATAAACGCAAAATTCTATTAACTGCAACCAAAATTCCCTCTCAGTTTTTACCGTGAGACGGCTGATAATCATACAATGCAAGCTCATAGATGCATAATCTTCATTATTCATCTCTGACGTTACTTTTCAGTCCCTAGGGAGTAAAAAGTACTTATTACTCCCTAAGGAGTAAAAAGTAGAGATTTAGCCCCGCTTCATAGGCGTCGAAAAAGGCTGAAATCATGCATGTGTCATAAAAAATGTATTAATATTATAGGTCAACCGATTCGTCTCGAACCAAGCAATCTTTTATATTCCTGCATCAACTTTGAATTATGTTAATGAAAAAAGTTTTACTATAAAAAACCGATTTTTAAAATATTATTGAGTGCTAAAAAAAAGCAATAAATATTTTTAGAAATCCTTCGGTCAGTTTCAAGATATTATTGAGAAAAATAAGCTTTCCAAATTTTATCAATTTATCTGCAACCGTTTTCTATTTATCGTGTTCACAAAAAAAGCGTGCCATTCACACATCCATACGTCCACACATCCATACGTCCACACATACACACACACAGCCGGACAATTGTTCAGAACATTGTATTACATATCTGTAAATTGAGGAAGGTTTAATTATATGAATTTTAAAATTTTTGAAAATGTTACCATTACAAAGCTTGCTCTATGAGGAAGCAAAACATGGTCTGACCTCCAGACCCGAAAAAAGATTTTTTTGTGTGGCTCTTTAATCTAGCAGTTCTTATATTAACCCCGTAGTACCAGTTATAAAAAAATGGATAGATCCGTGAGGCTGTGTTTGAATGCTAGAAAATTGAATGAAATCCTGATTGAAGATCAGGAAAGCCCAGAACCTACCGACATCCTGTTCCAAAATTGTAAATGGATGAATGTGATGTAAAACTGAGTTATGACTAGTAGTTTTTGGCATGTGCCATTATATGAAGATTCTAGGCAGTATACGGCTCGGAAGAGGCCGATTGTGACTGAATATATGTATTAGACATCCTGATAAAATGTAAGAGAAATAGCAGAGATGTAATTAACTCAAGTTTTCAAGTGTTGGCGAGGAATGAGTTGGCACATGAAGTGAGTTAACACCTGAAAAAGCGTCTGCAGAAATGAAATCCAAACGACGGACGTTGGCAGAAGAAAAATAGATCGGTAAAATCGGTAAAATTTTGAGAGTTTACCAGGGTCTCTCAAGTAGTACAGAAAAGTATTCAGAATAGAAAATCTTCAGTTTAATGTTACCTGCAGTGCATTTTATGCCAAAAAGAGAACTGCGCATACAAATCGTATTTGATGCCAATTAGCTACCCAGGAAAAAAGAAACGATTGAACTGGAGCGCCTTGAAATGTATATCTTAGGGCGCAGTCCCATGGATACATATTAGCAGAGTAGCAGATTTCCCTGGCGGACCGGCCGAATGCAAACATTACGCTACAGCGTAACGGTAAAGTAATGGTAAAGTAATG
>CAKNXH010051528.1:0-10634 GCA_932178445.1 Andricus quercusramuli | reverse complement strand
AAACTGACAGAGGCCGAGGCCGTGGACGTGGATATGGAAGAGGAAGAGGAAACTTCAGAGGAAATTCTAAGCCTACTAACAACTCTAATAAGGAAAAACCAGGAAAACCTGGTGAGTATAATGCACAAATAGCTAGTATAGAAAAGATAGATAGCTCGGATAAGATCTCAAATTGTAATAAGTTGACTAAATTTTTGGCAGACTCTGGAGCAACAGAGCACATGTCCTATTCTAAACTGATCTTTAGTAAACTTGACGAGTCCAAACAAATTAGGATTAGGTATGCAAATAAAGATGAATCAGCGACAATTGAATCGGAGGGAGTGGGACAAGTAGTTTTAAACTTAAGTAATGTGGGAAAACAAGTAACATTAGATAATGTAATATGTGCAGAATCCCTTTCCGAAAACTTGTTATCTTTGCCTAAATTTGTAGATCAGGGACTTGGAATTTATTTAGACAACAACAAAATTAATATATTTGACCCCGTTTTTAAGGAACTTTTCGTGTCTGGCATTTATGAAAAACCCTACTGGGTAGTAGAGTTCTAAGTGGATGGAAATGATTATAATAAAAGAAATTTTGTAGCACATGTCGCAACAAAAGAACCGAGATATATGACAAGAAATACAACAAAGAAAATGACTGAAAACCTAAAAATTATTGATGAACAAAAACAGACTGACGCATCTAACAAGTTAGAAAAGGACAATCAATTAGAGAAAAATAATGATGAAATAGCTGGACGAAATGCTACAGAAACAATCAAGTCAAACGATGGTCTATCAAACTCGGGACTTCCAAGCTTTGAAGTGACACTTTGCGACAGACCTTTTAATGACAAAATGGAAGTTGAGAATGATATTCAGATAAACAGTAATCTGGAGATTAACGACTTGTCAAAAATATATTCTGAAAATAAAGCCTTATTCTGGCATGCTCGATTGGGACACGCTTCACTCAAATACTTGAAAGAGTTTCAAAAACAAAATCCAAATGTCAAATGTTTGAAGGAAGTTAAGTTCGATGAGAAAATCCTCGATTGTGAAGTATGTATAGTATCAAAGTTTAATAGACTCCCATTCAATAAAATTCGAGATAGAGCAAGTAAACCTCTACAGATTATACATGCTGATACTATGGGCCCTATTAGTCCTACTTCACATCCTAAGAAATACAGATTTATATCTGTTTTTGTCGATGATTTCTCGAGACTATCTCTAGCTTATCCAATGAAACATAAAGATGAGACAGGAAAATGTCTAGATTCCTTTATATCGAGTGCAAGGAATATACTGGGCACAGATGAGAAATTCTGCTATCTGCGATGTGACCAAGGAACAGAGTTTACTGGAGGTAGTACCTTAGAAGTTCTACAAAAGTATGGAGCTGAATTGCAGTTAGCAAACCCGGACACTCCACAACACAACGGTGTTGCAGAGAGATTCAATCAGACGATGCAAAAGAGGGTTAGAGCTTTAATTTACGATACAAGATTGCCACTGAACATGTGGGACCTAGCTCTCAGTGCAGCAGTGTTCATGTATAATCGAACACCTCACAGCTCGAATGATATGATTCCACCTTTGCTGAAGTTCAAACCCAATTATAAAATAAATGTGGAACAGTTAAGAAGATTTGGCTGTATTCCCTACATAAGAAGACCAAGGAAAACTGGTCCTAAGTTTGATCAGACAGGAATCAGAGTAATCCTCATGAGCTACACTCCAACTGGTTTTTTGTTCCTAAAACCTGAAGAAGGCAAATACTATGAAAGCAGAGATGTAAGGTTTAACGAAAAGGTAGTATTTGGAGATAAATACAACAAGAAAAGCATCAAGGACTGGCATAATCCTCTCGAAGAAGCAAACCAAGCTGATTGGTTTGTTAAGTTTGACGGAAGTGCTGAGAAACAAACTGAAACAACTTCTTTGAAAACAAAAGGAGCAGAGATTCAGATCGATGATAAGTTGAGAAGCCAAAATTCAAACGAAACGGAGGGAGCACAAAAACGAAAAAGAGGACGACCGAAAAAGAAAGCTCGTGTTGAAGAGAAGAAAGCAGAGGAGGACCAGATTGAATCAAACCTCAACATGCTAGAGGAAGAGGAAATCTGTGCGTTCGTAGCTGCTGTCCAAAAGGAACCGAACTCCTACCAAGAAGCTATGCAGACAACAGAAAGACGACAATGGAAAGAAGCAATAGAGGACGAGCTGAATTCCATGAACAAAAATCAAGTATGGACATTGGTAAATAGACCCACAATAAACCCAGGTAAGGAGAAACCTAATATAATCAACTCTAGGTGGGTTCTCAGGAAGAAAACTGATACAAACGGAGATATCAAATTTAAAGCTAGGTTGGTTAGTCGAGGCTTTCAAGATAGAAACTATTATGAGATAAATGAAACATATACTCCAGTGTCACGTATGCAGGTAACAAGATCAGTTCTTGCTATCATCAACAAACTCAATTTAGAAGCATATCAACTTGATGTCAAAACTGCATTCTTGAATGGAAAAACTGATTACGAAATCTACATGGAAATACCAGGAGTCAAATGCTCGAATCGAGACAGGAAAGAAAAGGTATGCAGACTACAGCGAGCTTTATATGGATTGAAAATCAGTCCGAAGATATGGTACGAACGTTTCGCAGACGCAGCTCGGAAACTTGGTCTGAAACCACACAGTAATGAACCATGCTTATTTCTCTGGAAAGATTCAAAAAGGTTTCTGATTCTTCTGCTCTACGTGGACGATATGCTGCTGGCTAGTAATGATAGTGAAAAGCTCGACAAGATCAAAACCAACCTAATGTTGGAATTTGAAATGAGTGACCTAGGAGGACCTAAAAGTTTCTTGGGAATTGAAATCTATAGAGACCGAGCGAATCAAACAATGACACTTACACTTGAAAAATACATCGACAAAATGTTAAAAAGGTTTGGTTACGATAAGATGTATCCTCAGAAATCACCCATGGTTACCAGGCAAGTCTCAAACCAAGAAAGGAAACAACGGGAAGAAAATTGTTACCATAAAAAGCTCGAAGAAACAGTTACTAAAAGCAATACCCCATACAGAGAAATTATAGGCTCATTACTCTATCTGGCAAACACTCTACGGCCAGACATTTCGTATGCTGTGAATGTGCTGAGCAGACATCAGATCAATCCCACGGATAACGAGTGGAGAATGATCGACAGAGTGATGAGATATCTTATTTACACTAAACAAGTTGGTATAAAATTAGAAGGAAAGTTGCATGGATTAAGATCTTTTTCAGATGCAAGTTTTGCGGACTGCAAAAACTCAATCACCACCAGTGGATTTGTGATACAACTTTTCGGAGATACTGTGGCATGGAAAACTCACAAACAAAACTACGTGGCCTTATCTACATGTCAAGCGGAATATGTGGCAACCAGTGAAGCATGCAAAGAATTAGTAGCTTTACACATTACTGCTTTAGAAATCCTAGATGTCTCGATGCTGCCCATGATACTCTGGTGTGATAATAAAGCTGCATGTGCCAGTGCTCACAATGAATACCAGTAGTAAATTAAGACACATGATTGATGTTAGGGAACATTATGTTCGGGAGTGCGTTGCCGTGGGTTTGTTTAAGTTACAATGGATCTCATCTAAAAATCAGATAGCTGATATTTTCACTAAGCCCTTATCTTTTGAAGTACATACTAAACTAATGAAACAATTATTAAACTTGAAATAAAGCTTGACATGAATATTGATTTATATTAAATTGGATACATTAATTCTGTTTGTTTGTTACTGAGGGAACTAAGTAAATCTGGATAGATGACTAAAACTAGTTGGAAAGACGATACTGCGTTCTAATATTGAAAAAGACTCGATGCTGATGAGGGAGGGAGTGTCAAGTTATACTCATCAGCCCTCGTTAATCTACTACACTGGTCAGCTGCGAGATATATGAGAGAGGGGAGGGGGCGCCCGTTTTCCGCCCTGTTCGCGCCCTTTCTACTCTCCTCTAGTCCTTTGTCTAAGGATTCCTCAGTTCTCGTCACGCCGCCATAGTGCACGCACGTTGAGAGTTATTAATTGATAGTTTGAAAGTTAATTAAAGTATAGTTTGATAGAATAAATACTTGTGATTTCGATAATGAGTAAATGGTGTTTTATTGAAGAAACCCTCGGAGCACCTCACTCTAGATTGCTCTGCAACTTTTAAGTTTCATCATGTTACAAATAATAAACTAAGAAAGTCAAAGATTCCACTGCTCCTTGAAATTAAAAAATTGAAAAAAATATTGATTTAAAAACGATTGGTTTCTAATTATTTATTTTATTTTATTATATAATTTCAAATATTTGAAATTTATCTCAAACAATTTCATATGTTATCAATTACAAATTATCATTTTCTTGTTGCATTTATGTGTTTTTTTTTCAAAATTTAAATAATAAAACGAACCAATAAGAAAAAAACAGGAATAATAAAACAAAAGCATCTTTCTTAAAATCTACTCAAATAATATTAAGTATTTAACTTAAATATAAAATAAAATAAAGAATTTTGATTTTATTAAATCGTTCAGAAAAATAATAAAATACAGCAATACACGTTTTCATTTTTTTGCAATAAACTAAAAGAGATTATATGAATTTTGGTATATACTTATTCTTGCTGAGCACGAATACTGATTAAAACATTGTTTTTCACAAGTATCGGTTTTTAAAAAATTTAGCCGAAGGCAGTAATAAAATATCCGATTTAGACAATATTAGGAAAATGGAAGTCCCTTCGTCATCTCGAAATTCGGGATAAGTAGTAAAGAATTTTTTATAAACTCGGCTAGTCATCCCGAATTTTTGGAACGACTAGTCCATCCCTTTTTTCTATATTGAGAACAGAAGCAAAAAGTTTCTAAATTATTATTTTTTATTTGAAAAGATAATAAAAATTATTGTAGGATAAACACATAGATTATAACCTGCATACCGAAAAAATAAGCCGAACTTCTTCACGATTTTTTTAGAAAACATTGCGTCAATAAATTTTGAACATTTTTTTTTTTTTTTAAGGAGTAAAAACGGAAAATGCTCTTGCACTAACCACATCCGAACTTTGTGGACCGCGAGCTCAATATGTGCATCTCACGCATATATATTTGAAATATATACACGTGAGACGCACACATGGGCGCGCAGTCCACAAGGAAAGGTGAGTGTGGGACTCACCAAACGGCACCTACCCACTAAATCTTAACGCCTTAAAATATGTTTATGATACCTCACATTTAGTTCCTTTGCACAAATTCGCTACAGCAATAAAGGAATATTCTACTTTATTACATCAGTACTTACCGCAGACTGATTTCCGTCGTTATTACTCATTTTGAAAAATATTTTAACCACCAAATTCCATTTTCACTTATCACTTTTCAAATATTTGAATACATCACGAGCGCAGGCGCTACACTATTCCGTAGTCACTGCACGGCTTGAATTTATCTCTTTCATAGAACTTTCATTTTCGTGTGTTCAACATTTTGCGATATAATAAAATTGCGTGCTCAAGTTATGTGTTATGCGAGTGCTTGATTGAGGTTATGTTAACCAAAGTGCTTCTAGTGTTTACCGTAATTATATACTGTGCAAGAAAAGATAAATAGTCGTCTTTACTGAAGAAAAAATTGTGACTTGTAGCATTTTATACTGTAAAAACAAGAATGTTTGTGGAAATGACTTGCACTCGAAGGCTTTTCCAAAGGATCTACAGCTTCGGAAATTATGGTTGCAAGAAATTAATCGTAAAGATTGGACACGAAGTCCAAATTGACGTGTTTGTTATGTGAAGCCAACAAAATAAGGGACTGAGTGAAAGTATAATTGTTATATTTTCTGCCTTTTTTATGATTATAATTATATTTCATGCATTTAAGTATATTAATTGGAAGAAATATTTTATTTGCGTTAATTGCAGGATCATTTTCCGCTTGAGATGTTCGATACATTGAATAATGAAAGGAGAATTAAGGATGACGCTATACCAACGATATTTCCTTGTCCGTCAGTGAAAAAAAGATTTGCTGGGCAGATTTTCGTAAGAGCAGAGAAAACGGTCAGAGGCAATAGGAATTGTTCCAAATAATAATGATTATTTTCCTCATCAGATTATGTGTCCGCCCTACAATCCAATTATAGTCACATAAGAATTAAAAGTTTTGTAATGTTGCTTTGAAAGTTTTTAATTTATGATTAAAGAGTTAGAGTAGTAAATTTAATTGTATTATTTGAAATATTCAAAGCGAATTGATACAGGTACAAAAAACTGATTGAATATTTCTGAATCGGTTTACGAAGCTTTCTAATTCCCGTTTCCTAAAGAATAGGAGAATTCTAATTCAAGGTTTAACAAGATATTATTTTAAACAATTTATTTATATCTTAATGACATATCTTACGAATATGCCTTATACAAGTCAAAATATGTTGTTGAATCTGATATTCCAATATATAAATTATTTTATTTATGCAATAACTTAGGAAATTAAAAATTCGGTGTCAAATATTCTTTTTTCCTGGACATTTACGAAATATTTATATAAATGTCGATATATTTTTTAGAAAAAGGAAGAACTCACATCAGCTGGCCAAAGTTGTTCGAATGCAGAATCAGATATTTCTCATTCTAACGTTTTAATTTTGGAGCCTCAGGAAATGGTTGAATATATCAAAATTAAAATCACAAAATGATGGAAAGAGAAAAATGATATACAACAAAAAATGCCAGTATTTCATTGACCCAATGCAAGTATGATATACTTTAAACAAATAATAACAACTATAAAGTGCATAATAGAATTTCAGGTAATAAATGCTATATCCGTAGATATATGCTGTACAAGTATACATTATTGTATATTACAGGAACAGCTTCTGTCGAATGTTGAACACGTGTCTCTTCTGAAAGTGGATCAGACGCCTCGTAATCTTCCAAGTGAATCGCTTACTGCTGGGAGTTCGATAGATGCAAGTAAATCCAGTACTAATTCAAATTTGGAAGTTTAAGGAAAGTTAAAGAAGTTAATAATATCATTTAAATTTATATTGTTTAAATTATATTAGAATCAGTAGAATCTTCATTCAATTATTTTTCAAAAGTTGTTTTGCTTCTTCATGAAGGAAGCTTTGTTGTGATAGTTTCAAATATTTTTAAAATGACTTAATTCAAAGTTCCTCAGTTAGGATTTATTATTTTAGGGCATTTTAGAAGATTTTAAGGCATGTTGACCAGCTTTAAAAAGTTTCAAGGTTTTTCAAACGATTTTAAAGGATTTCAAATATTTGAGGGGGTTTCATAAGATTCCAAGGAATTTTACATTTATTTCAATAATTTGAAAGGATTTCACAGGGTTTGAAAAATTTTGGGTATTTTAGAATACTTAAAAGATTTTAAAGGTATTTTCAAGAGATTTGAAAAATGTCAAAGAATTTTCAAGGATTTTAATGATTTTAACGGATTTGAAAACATTGTCACGGAGTTTTAAATAATTTCCTGGAGCTTTTAAAGACATAGAACGATTTTATAAATCATATAAGGTTTTAGGCTACTTTAAATGATTCCAAAGGATTTTATAAGGTTTCCTAGGATTTCAATAATTTTAAGGGTTTTTTAAAAACTTCTCAAGATGTTTCAATAAATTTTCCAGGATTTCAGGAAATATCAGATTTCATGTAATCGGGATGTTATAATATTTTAATCGATTTCAAATCATTTGTTCACAAGAATTGAGGGACTTCGTAGGATTGAAAAACTTTTAGGATATTTTCAAAAATTTGGAGGTATTTCAATTGATTCTTAAAATTTACCTTAATTTCAAATGATTAGCAATAGTTTGAGGTATTTCAAAAGGTTCCAGGGCATTCTCACGAGCTTTGAAAAATCTCATCGGTATTGAAAAGATTTTACAGGATTAGAAATAACTTAGGGTATTTTTCATAGACTTCAATGATTTCAAGTGATTCTAAGTCATTTGAAAGATTTTGGGGTTTTTTTTTTAAATTCCAAGTTATTTTCAATAAACTTTAACAATTTTAAGGGATTTTGAAAGATTCCCAGGAATGTTTAGTTGATTTCAGTAATTCGATAGGATATCAACGGATTTAAAGTATTTTAGGGTATCTAAAAGTATTCCAAGTCATTTTCAAGAGTTTTGAAATGATTCAAGGGGTTCCAAAAGATTTCAAAGTATTTGAAAAACTTGAGGGAATTTGTAATCGATTTTAGTATTTTGAAGGGATTTCAAAGGGCTTGCAATATTTGAGGGTATTTTAAAAGATTCTGAAGAATTTTCAAAATAAATTTTCAGGGTTTCAGGAAATATAATCAAATTTAATAAAATTTTACGGGATTTTATAATATTTTAATGGCTTTCCGAGAATTTATTCAGAAGAATTGAGGTATTCCGTAGGGTTTTAAAGATTTTAAGAGATTTTCAAATATTTTTTGCAATTTGAATCAATTTAGGATTTGCGCTGCATTTTCATCAATTTATTCTGAATTGTTCCAAATTATTTTGAATCATTTGGAATTATCCTGCATCTTTTAAATTCACTCGAGTTTTTTTAAATTCACTGAATTCGACTCAATTCGATTGGTTCTTGTGATTTCTTCTTTTTATTATATACTTTGAACAAATAATAACATCTATAAAATGCATAATAGACTTCCAGGTAATAAATGCTATCTCCGTCAATATGGATAAATAAACGTTCATTTTTCAGCCTGCTGTCCTTAAAAAATTGCCTTGCTTATACTTTCAGTTTGTACAGAATTTTCTCAAAACTATCCCTTAAAAACTAACATCCATTCATACCTCATCTCTAAGACCGCACGCTCTTATCGCCTTGCCTTCCTCACTTCGCCTCGCCTCGCTCGCATGTCCCTACTTTCTCACATTGCCTCGCATTGCCAACCTCTACTTTCGCTGCTAATACTTACTACTTATCTACTTTTTACAATATTTACAGTTTTTACTTGTCTCTACTTCCTCTTCTATTTACAATCTTTCCTTCTCCATTTCTCTTCCTCTTTCCTTCTCTTCTTCTCGATTTTACCCAGCACTTCCTTCACCCGTGCTACTGCCCTTTTCCCCCCTTTTCATGCATCAATATCTCCATGTTTATCCCACTCCTCTCCTATCTCCGTCAATATACGCTGTACATTATTGTATATTACAGAAACAGCTTCTTTCGAATGTTGCAGACGCCTCATGATCTTCCAAGCGAATCGCTTACTACTGTGACTTCGAAAGATGCAAGTGAATCCACTACTTATTCAAATTTGGATGTTCCAGGAAAGGTAGAGAAATGCATAGTACCATTAAAATGTATATTTTTGAAACTATATTACATATCGGTAGATTCTTCATTCAATCATTTTTCAAAACTTTTTTTGCTTCTTCATAAAGGAAGCTTTGTCGTGATAGTTTCAAATATTTTAAAAATGATTTAATTGAAAGTTCCTCAGTTGAAAAATGTATAATAAAATGTTCTAAGCAATTTTATGGATGAATGTGTGTGTTTGGATAGGTGAATTTCGCCCTTTTGTGTTGACGATAACTTATAGACGGTTGTATATAAATTTATGAAATTTGGTGGGCTTATTTTCAACACAAATATCTCGAGGCAGACGCAAGCATTTTTCACCTCACATTACATTTTGTTTCAGCACTTTTATAATATTTAAAAAAAAATCTTTTTAGTAAAACTTTTTTCTCTGATATAATTCAGAATTGATGCGAGAATATAGAAGATGTTTTCATTCCAGCCGGATCGAATGATTTTGAAAGTGTACCATTTTCCTCCATGATACGTCACAATCATCAAGTGATGCACAAGCCGAAACCCCATTGTTTTTGGAAGAGGTAATATAATAGAAAATATCCTTCAATCAAGTGTATGATGAGAAGATAAATAATATATTCCACAAACAACAGCAGACAATCAATGCTCTGAAGAAAAGACTGCAGGTTGTTATGAACGAGAAGAAAAAGCTGGAAAGAAATCAGCATAATGAGTACAAAGCACTATTGGCTTCCTTATTCACCTTGGTTGAAAATGGAAATCCAAGACACCCGGATATTTTTATAAGGGTCTCGTCGTACTAGAAAGTGATCCTGGTTGTCCAGGTATTAAAAATACATCTTCCCCGAGGAAGTTTGGTTAAGACTTCGAATTTAACATACCTGCATTCTTTTATAAGGGAGGAAGTTTGGTTGAGAATGGATATCTAACACACCCGAATATTATCCCTGGCGGACCGGCCGAACGCAAACATTACGCTACAGCGTAACGGTAAAGTAATGCTAAAGTACTGGTAAAGTAATATGGCATTATAATTAATAAAGGAAACAAAATTAATATGTAAACTGTTGCAATTATAATAAAACGTTGAAATTTACGTTCAATGGTCATGCCGAAATTGCAACAAGTTGCTTTTGCAGCATTAAAAAATAAAAAAACATAGTGACCGTCATTGCAGTCGGGCCCCTGCATATTGGCAACCCGCTAACGTGGCTTTTTTAAGTGGGTTGCCAGACTGCAGGGACCCGACTTGAATGACAGCCACTTTGTTTTTTTATTTTT
>CAKNXH010051523.1:0-39504 GCA_932178445.1 Andricus quercusramuli | reverse complement strand
GAAGATAGCAAGATAAAAGCTGTTGACCAAAATACCTGGACTGTGCACTCAGCGACACCAGGAAGAGGGCCATGCACTGTGTCAATTAGCACCTCTAACAATTGCTCAGGATGTCCTTTATCGTGTCCTGATTGTCTCATCTACGTTCACCAATTCGCATGTACCTGCGTGGACTACAAGCCCAAGGGAAACTTTTGTAAGCATATACATGCTTCTATGCGGATGTCAAAAGAAAAGTTTTCGCCTGCGGTAAATGAAGAAGAAGCCACTTTAGCCTTTGAAGACCACAACGACGACGTTATTCAGGCATTCCGAGGACAGTCAGGTGACATAGGAGATTCTGTATCGACTTTCACTCGTTTCAAAGCACTCCTCAATATTGCCGGTGACACTGCCAGCGCTACCACACATAAGTCCAGATAACAATTGTGCGACGCAGATCACCCGCAGATTGTGATTGTCAGGTTCTGCGTGCAATAACGCACTCATCTCGCCAGCATGGACTGTCGAGCATACATCTGCGAGCGCTATGAGTCACATTTGGCCAACACACTCTGCATCACACAATACCGTGAGAATGTGACGCAGAGTCTGCAATCACTATGAGGGCAGAATTCTTTCTAATAATATTTAATTTGTCTATAGTTATTACTTATAAAATTAATTGTTATTGGAAAGTTATATAAACCATTTTCAAAACAATATTGAAATTTTTTAAATAATTTTTTTTAATTTTGTGGATTTTTGGAAATATTGAAAAAATTTTGGGATTTTTTTGAAACTTTTAAAATGTTGGAAAATTGAAAACTTTAAGTTTCGTTCTTTTTCCAGAAATATACAAAAATATAAAGTATCCAAAAATTTACTTTATTTCGAAAAATTGTCAAAATTTCCAAAATTAGGATTTCCATCTTTATTTTTTTTCTGGCAAAATTAATTTTTAAAATATATCCAAATTTTTTTTATTCTTAAAGTGATATCGCGCATTTTCTTTGTCGGTACCGGTATTTATACACAACCTTGTTAAAAAAAACATTTATCTCCTCCATGTTTCCAGGCCATCCTGAATGTATTGAATATTATAAAAATAAATTAATGAAGTTCGTCAAATCAACATCAATATTACAAAAAATTAATTAGTCTACTCAAATGAAGATTTCTTTGAAAATTATAGTTTTTTAAAATTCGCGGGAACCATTTCTCGAGGAATGCGCGCGCATGCCGGCAAATGTCCAGTTTGCGAATTTCATCAAGCTCGCAAGTGAGTCGCGTCGTTTTCGCAATTATTTGCATCATTTTGTGCTGCATGGTTAGATAACACGGATTAAAAGTCAAGGTCACTATTTTCCTTTGTTACATACAGGTCGCACGGCGTGAAAATCCAGCGCAACATACAAACGCGTGACATAGTCCAATTTCTTAATAATGATAAAATTGGGTTATGTTTTGTGCAGTGATCTTTTTGACAACTTTCATTACATTGAAAGATTTCACTATTTTCAAAAAATCTTGGAATTGCGGTTTTTTCCCATGAAATCGTAATTCAAGACGTATGGTTCGCCGGTACATGTGCACGCATGCGTGCACATGTACCGGCGAACCAACATGATATTCATGATATTCCTTTTTGTTCTCATTCCAAACCCGTAGAGTCCACACTACATCTGCGTATACATAAAATCCACACTAGTGCGAATTGGAATTTCGCATTTTTGAGCATTGACAATTCTCTCAAAATGTAAAAAAATTCAAATTAGAAGTAGTGTTTATATTTTTGTCGTAGATATGCCTTATCAAAACCAAAATAGGTACAACTTACATTTACTGAATTGCATTTTTTTTAATGATCTGTTAAAATATTGATCTAAGTACTTTTTAAAATTTCAGTTCAGAGTTTTCCCACCAGGAAAACCTCTTCGTGCAATTTTGAAGATCCTTGTATTATCCAGAGATACTTCGACTAATTAGTGGTAAAACAAAAATCTAGGGTTATTAAACAAGTATTTCTCTTTTTACGTTCTTCATTAAGCACTGGCACAATTTTACTGATAAAAATCTAAAACTCAGACTGAATTTTAAAAACATTTAGGGGCCGTACAAAAATGTATTTTTGAGACCCCTAAATATTCAGTGGTGATTTTGATACCAAAAGATAAACTTTGTAGGGGAACTATTTCAGAAAAAATGAAGCTTTTTTTGGAACACCCTAATGTGATATTACTGTTTATTAATATTTTTAATGTGTATATTTTTATGAGTATTTTGTCATTTGATATGCATATTGCAAATTATTGTCAAATAAACTGCTTCTTGTGAGAAATTAATTTGTTTAGTTTTAATTTTTGGAGAGTTTTAATATTACATTTATTCTTTTAGTCATCTAAAAAATATTTAATTCTAGTATTTATTTAGTAGAATGAGGTCTTTTAGTCATCTAAAAAATGTTCAATTCTAGTATTTATTTAGTAGAATAAGGTGACTAAATTTTTAGGTTAAAGCTTGAGTCCAACAGCTTTGAGTCAATTTTTATGTGAAATCAATATATGTATGTGTGATAACAATATTAATGTGATAAACAGAAAATTTGGAATTGAGAGTAAAACCATTTTTATATTTTGTTAGTAATTAATTTAAAAGAAACTGAGATGCTCTTAGAATAATCAATTTCATTCCTGAAATTATAAAATTGATAATTTAAAAATCCCGAATTTGGAAAATACCCGACATTATAAAATATTCGACACTATATACAATATTTTCGAATTATAAACTTCCCAAGTGTGAACAATTAAAAAATGGTTCCGATAATGAATAAGGAATAAAATAAGAAATATGTGCAAAGAATTATATATCATTTTCTTTCATGTATTTTTTATTAAAACAACTTTTTAATTTTTTAGATCAGGGAATTTTATAATTTGGGAATTTCCCTGCGTCGGAAATTTTACAGTAATGGATATTATATAATGACGGCAACTTTATTTCCGGAAATTTCTATTATCGGGAATTTAAAAGTCGGTACTATCATATTACATTTGAGATCATATAATTTTGCTTAATTTTTAAAGTCCCGGATGTGGAAAATAGCGTGAAAATAAATATACCGAAACAGAAGGTTTCCGAAAAATGGAAAGCACCGAAATTTTCCAATTTCAAATTAGAAAATAACACGCACGAAAATGCTTATTCCCGAAATTTCCAAACACGAATTTTCAAATTCCATAAAGCTTTTAGAAAATTGCGGTTCCAAATCAGAACTAGAGTAATAAAATATACACAGCGCCAAGAGAGCTAGAAAATGAGAAATAATGTAATTTTAGTCGAAAAGGGAAAAGACTCAACATTAAATTTAAATTTTGAAAAGTGACTCTTCGAAATACTTTTTTAATTTCCCTCAACTTTCGACAAATAAAATAAAAAATATTGTTGTACACACATCTTTACAGCTGAAAGAATATGAGTATTAAAAGCAATAGGCTTTCAATATTTGAAACACCATTAATGAAAGTATAAACTTCGAATTTCGTTTCATATTTACCCATCTTGACCTAACCTGCAACACATGATTGTAACCATTTAATACGAGTGGATCATGACAGCTACGACCAAATTGGCTTGATAATTAAATTCAAATTTTACCGCTCATGCGCGCGCATGGTGAAGGGATCGAAAAGCCAATAGAGTATTTCCACTTGTGACGTCATTTCTCCGTAGTGAGTGAGTTCGATCTTATATCGGGGCCATTCATTAATTATGTAAGGGCGATTTTGACTATTTTTGACTCCCCCCCCCCCACCCACGTAAGGATACATAAGATTTCTTGACCCCCCCCCCTGCTTTCTTACGTAATATTTAACTTAGAATTTTTTTAAATAGCGTTGAATAGTTATATATCATTAGAAAAACTAAGACACGTTGTTATTTGACATAAACAAAAGATTTTTATTTTTTGAAAAAATAATATTATTCTTTGGAAGTAGTAGTAGCTACTGTGATCGTTCGAATTAAAACAATAATTGAGGCAGTAAGATATTACGTAAGAATGGTTTTAACCCCCATGCCCCCGAGGTAAGGTCATTTAGAGATTTTTGAAACCCCCCTCAACAAAATTGTCAGGAAAAATTGATTTAAGCCACTTATACATATCTTGTCATACATGAGACGAACAAAAGTTGCAGCGAATTGTAACGGGAAGGCTCTAACCTCAAAATCTTATCACCTCACTTTATTAAATAAATACTGGAATTGAATCATTTTGAAAAACTGAGCAGTATTCCTTCTTTAAATTAGAGTATGTATGCATAGGGATAAACTGTTTAATTTAATAACTTTTGCATGAAATGAAATTTTCAAATGGTAACTTCAACTAACCTCAACAATCAAAACTTTTGTATTATGCAAAAATTATCAGAGTAAACACTTTTTCATACTGTGTTCGCACTTTTATTTAAAACAAGATCGAGCACCGATAAGTATTTAAAAAATATTTAATGCTAGTATTTATTGAGTTAAATGAGGCAATTGAATTTGGAGGTTAGAACTTGATTACTTCAGCCTTGTGTAAAATGTATCTAATTTATCTTACCTGATATAAAATGGTTTAAGCAAATTGTTGCATTTCTTATCAGTGACTCACTGGAAGGACCACGTTTAACCGCACTTATCCATTTTTCACGTCTTTTTTTCGATAACTCTATTTTTTGTGCTAAGTTTACACCGTAAAAAATTTTGTTGTAATTTTACCACTGCGTTTTTGTAATCATACCAAAACTTGTAAAATTACTTCCTTCATAGTTGTGAACTTCCTAGTTTTAAATGAAAAACATCACTTTCAATTGAGTAGTTTCACAAGATTTTGTGAATTTACCTCTTTAAAAGTAGGTAAGAATTGGACTCTCATTAGACTCTCTGGCAGTCCAATTCTTACCTACTTTTAAAGAGGTGAATTCACAAAACCTTGTGAAACTACTTAATTGAAAGTGATGTTTTTCATTTAAAACTAGTAAGTTCACAACTATGAAGGAAGTAATTTTACAAGTATTGGTAAGATTACAAAAACGCAGTGGTAAAGTAACAAAACATTTTTTTTACAGTGTATGCCCCACCCGGTCTGGCATGATTTTTGTTTGTTTCTTTTATAATAGCTGGAATTTGATGAAATGATATTCCATGGTCCCTTGCTTTGTTCTTCCTACAACCCACAATAAAACACGAAAGTACCTTTTTTCTTAAAATAAAGAATTAATTGATCCTCGAAAAGTATATTTCATGGGATTCAATGTATAAAGCACGAGTGCTCTCCCTGGCGTGTTCGGTCATTTTGAAATTTTATGGCTTAATGGAAATGCTCTATTTGTTCTTGCCATGCGTTTTTGGACCTCCATAATATAGATGCAGTTTAAAAAAAATGAAATTTACAGACTTCTGTTATATGTTGGAAAGGCATAAAAATGCACATCAGGACCAGTATTTTTAAAACTGTTAAAGCAGTTTGCCACACAACAATTCGAATTGCCCTTTCTAGCTTTTTGACTGATGCGTTCTGTCGCTTTTGCCATAATCAACAAACCTAAAAAAAAGTTTTTTTCACATAAGATAGCGAATTGTTAAAAAAAAGTTTCATTTAAAACTCAAGACAAATAATAAAATACTCAATGTCATTTAAATTAAAATAAAATATACTTCATAAATATTCTGGGATAATTGAACTTTCTAACCTAAAAATCTGACAACTAGCATTACTTTCACGAAGTGGCTATCGTGGCTATCCCTACGGTAATTGACGTGAGTGAAGCTTCCGAAACTAAGGTACTATATTAGATGGGAATATGCAAGCTGCCATTTTGGTTCCCCGCGAAATTCAAAATCGCTATCTTGATATCGTATTTTTAAGAGATGTATTTTGGTTATAGAACCTAATTAAATAGTAATGTGTGACGAAATTAAATTAAATTTAGCTGTAATATTTCAAGATAATAATATTATTAGTAAGATAAATGTTTTTAATCATTATAATATAATGATCAATTGAAAATAAAAAATGGCAAATTATTCTAGTTACACATAACACATAGGTTTCAACTATTGATTCGAAATTTTATGGAATTCGGAATGAATATAAAATTACATGCATATAGTGAAAAATGTTTTTATTGAATTAAAAACAAAAAAAATACTTTGTTTAATGTTCAGCTTTCAATGATCAGTGCCTGTCGCAGTGCCCTACAGTCTTTCTCGTGAAAACTCTTCATAATTACGATGATGATATAATAATGAGATTCGAAACATGGAAGTTTGGTAATCAAATGATGAATGTGCAATACAACTAGTGTAATATTATACTTTAATATCATTGTTTTCTTAGTTCTCTGAAACTTAAGCTCTAGATCACATTTTGTGTAAAGCCGTTTTTTGAGTTTGGTGTTTTCACTGCAAGTTTAAACTTAATTTTGCTCTCAGTTTGCGAAAAGGCTGACGCTAAAATTATAATCATATGATTTATTAGATAAATAATAACAAATAATAAAATAATAATAGACTACAGTTCAAACATTAGTACAATAATTTTCCAAAAGTTTATTATGTTAGTTATTTATATTTCATATCATCCGTCTTCTTTAGTTGCGTGGTGAACGTGCGTGTCGTGCTGTAGAAAAACGGGTTCCTAGCCTCACTTTCTTCTGGATCTTATTTCGCTTTAACGTACCAAAAAATTCTCACAGGCAATTTCATGGCATATAACCATGAGCTTCAGACCCCAGATATTTAAATTAAATTGTTTTAATGATAAATAAGAGTACTTACCTCCCTTAATCTCGAATTACAATTCGGTTCCCATTCATCGCGTCTACAATTTTCAATCCATATTTTTAGCCTTTCGCTTTGTCCTAGTGGAAAACGATAAAGTTTAAAATCATCTTCGCTTCTGTTCTTACAAAACGTAGCACTACAGCAAACCATTTCTATATTATATTCTAAGCCTAATTTTAACTAAAACATAAGACATGCTTATCGCATTGTTTCCCGCCAACTGTCCAGGAACCAATATGGCGGTTGCATATTCCTGTCTAATACAGTACCCTAGTTTGGAAAGCTTCACTCACGTTAAGGGCTCTTCACACGATTACAGGTCCGCAAGTTGCGGACTTGCGCAAGTCAAGAGTATAGTGAAAATACAGTGGCTCTATTCTTGAGTTTTTTTCGTATACGAATCTTCCGACTTTCGAATGACTTGCAATGAACCCTATTCCCGAACACTCACTGGCGGTTCGTATACGTAAAGTTTCGCACGAAATGCAACGAGTGGGTATATGCCACTCGAAACTTATATTCGTATTAGGTATTTTCACTTCAGCCATCAGCTAACTTCACTTCGTTGAGTGCTGAGGGGAAAACAATAGATCAAATGCATGGGACAAAACTTTATTTTGGAAATATCATCATAATGAATAATAATTATTACTATTTCATTATGTCATTGAATAGTTCTTAAAAAATAAAAACTATTTTTCAAATACATTTATATAGAAAAAATTAGTTTTTACGAAGATATTGACAAAATAGGGCAAAAATGGAAAGAATCCCATGCATTTGATCCATTGTTTTCCCCTCAGCACTCAACGAAGTGAAGTTAGCTGAAGGTTGAGGTGAAAATATCTAATACGAATCTAGAGTCTGATCATGCGCCGTGATTAAATTGTATGATGTGTGAGGCGCGCGGTATAAAAAGTGACAGATCGAGAGTGATAAAAAAAAAGTTTTTTACAAATTTGATACAGTAAGTGGATTATGTATTGTTTAATTGTTGGTTTGAAGGTTGCGGCACTTGGGAATATTTAACTTTTTTTATACACATATACTAATTTGTATTGAAATTCTTTGAAAATTTGTTTCGTTTTGAGGTTAAAAAATAATTAATTATATCGTGGGGCATCCCAAAAGTATATTCAGAAAAAAGCCGGCATGTGAAAGCCCTTTTGGGTTGAAATCAGTCGAGACACACCGCGATCAATCAAATTTTCTTTAACCATCGACTTTTATTTCCAATTTAAATTAATTTAGGGGAGACCGAGGCGAGATGAGCATACGGGGTCAAATGAGACACTGAATATTCTCTCAAGATATGTGATTTTTGTTGTTGTTCTTTTCAGAAATAGCATAAATAATGATATTGAATTTATCGGAAAGAGAAAAAAAAATTAAACAAAGTAGATAAAGTAAAAATAAAAATGATTGAAATTTCAACACATGAATTCTGTTATTCTATCATATAATAAAACCAACAGAAATTATTTAAATTAACAGATAATATTTGTAAACTAAGGATTGTCGTGAAGTTTGTTCATCGATCTTGAATGTACTGACGCATTTATAAACAATTAATTAATAAAAACAGGTAATATTAAAGTTTTAATCATAATTGTGATTTGGGGCGGAACGAGCCAGTGGAAAGTTATAAAAGAAAAACTGACGTGTGTGGTTAGAAGAGTCCATAACTGATATTGTAAAAGCGGATGTTTGAAGAAATACTAGTGTCAGAGCACCTGCAATAGGGTTTGTTTATACATTTTATTTTTTGAATTGTTCTTTCAGCATATTCAAAACGAAATTTTTATTTACATTGAAAATGACAAGTTGCAGAAGAATTCTAAAATTTATATTTAAAATCATTTCATTTAATTTTTCACATAATAGAGGCTGTTGTTTGCAAAAGCATAATATTTTTATGTTAATAAATACTAATTACACTTACCTTCTGGGCAAAAAAAATATTATTCTGTTGAAAGAGCGATACAAATCAGGGAACATCCGAAACGTATGTACACAGAACTTGGAGAGAAATCATATGATTTGGCATGGGCTGGATGCTTTTCATCAAAACACTTGAAAATGTATTTAATTCATCGCCGTTATTCCTCAATAATTATTTTCAGCTCAATACACTTGCCTATAATTTGAAAAACATAAAACTTTCTATTTAAAAAAAATCAAGCATTCAAATTACCGCCATTCAGAGATTTTTCCGTCAGCGGAAAAATCTCTGAATTTTTCCGCTGACGGAAAAATCTCTATTTTCAGGGTCCTTTCACACGATTACAGATCCGCAAGTTGCGGACTTCCGCAAGTCATGAGTTAGTGAAAATAGAGATTTTTCCATGATCTAAAAATACAGGGTCTAGCCACGCGCAACTAAAAAAAAGTGAATCAATAGGAAGCTCTCAGCCACCGGGGGCCATATTGGATTAGTTAGTGCGCGAGAATGTAGTATATTTGAAAGGACTTAAATGTCATGAGAGAAGATTTCAAGTAAAAGATAAACTAATTGTACAATTTCATTAATCAATGAAATTAGTTTGACAATAATTTGATACATAATATAAAATATCAAGAAATATATAACTTATTATCTTTGTAAAGTAGAGGAAATATGGATAACATAACCTCTCAATGCACATGAAAAATTTTACCTTTTAAGGCAAATGAAATGAAGTACCATTGCCTGAAAAGAAAGAACAAGTTTGTTTTTGAACTCAAAGTACAAATAAATAAATGCAAAATATCGATATCATAGTCTGTGTTATGATAATATCAGTTCATGATTTCAAATCGTTTGAGTGAAGACCGAGACGCTAACGGTTGCTATGGTAACAAAATGGCGGCCGGTGGCTGATCGCGCGAGTGGGGCGAAAGTGGTAGAGCTTAAGGCTAGACCGTGTATTCTTAGATCATGGATTTTTCCGTCAGCGGAAAAATCTCTGAATGGCGGTAATTTGAATGATCGATTTTTTTAAAATAGAAACTTTTATGATTTTCAAATTATGGGAAAGTGTGTTGAGCTAAAAATAATTATGGAGGAATAACGGCGATGAATTTAATACATTTTCAAGTGTTTTGATGAAAAGAAACAAGCCCATGCCAATTCATATGATTTCTCTCCAAGTTCTGTGTACATACGTTTCGGATGTTACCTGATTTGTATCGCTCTTTCAACAAAATAATATTTTTTTTGCACAGAAGGTAAGTGAAATTAGTACTTGTTAACATAAAAATATTATGCTTTTGCGAACAACAGCCTTTATAAGACTTACGGCACGTCTTTACGACAGCGTAGCCGGCATAACCCCAAACATAACATGATCATTTATTATGTTAACAACTGTCAAAAATACTCACCTTATGTGCACGAAAATATTAGTTTCTTTGAGAAGCGAGACAAAACAGGAAACATCCGAAACTCATGCATACATAACTTTGAGAGAAATCAGCTGATTTGGCATGTGCTCGTTTATTTTCGTCAAAACATTGAAAAATGTATTTAATTCATCGTCTTCATTCGTCCATAATTATTTTTAGCTCAATAAACTTGCCTACAATTTGAAAAACATTAAATTTTCTATTTAAACAAAATCAAGCATTCAAATTACCGCCATTCGGAGATTTTTCCGCTGACGGAAAAATCTCTATTTTCACTATACTCATGACTTGCGCAAGTCCGCAACTTGCGGATCTGTAATCGTGTGAAAGGGCCCTCACAACTCATGACTTGCGCAAGTCCGCAACTTGCGGATCTGCAATCGTATGAAAGGGCCCTAATTACCGTAGGTATAGCATCAGCCTTACTTTTACAAACGTAATAGATCGTATAAATATGCAAATATATATATAATATTGCTTATCCAATTAACACAATAATTTATCCTGATACATTTTTCGAAAAACAAAAGTACTGACATACTTTATGTGATATTTGTAATCCGATAGGAGATCTGTCATAGACAGAGAAATTCAAAAATCAACTCCGATCAAACCGTTTAATGAACTCGAGCAAAAGTTTTTTCCCCTAAATCGAGATTTTATCAGGTTTTCTACATACTTTCTCGTTATCCGATAGTTAAACTATTATTTTCAGTAAAAATTTATTTATTTTCTGTTACGACCCGAGATGGCGTTGAAATTACTGCTTCCGTTGAGCCTGTAGACGATCACGATGATTGGTCGCTTCTTGTAGATCGATTTCAAAATTCGGCGGGATCCTCCGTTTTGAAGTGATTAGAAAATCACTAACCAAGGGAATTGGGATTTTAGAATAAGTTCAAAAATCAATTCTCGGAAAGTTATAAGTTTATTCAATTTTGGTTCAAAGTAAAAACCCTGTCATTTTCTTTCACTCACTGCATTCAGTTACACGATTTTACAGAACAGTTAATCCTCAAGTTGACACGTTTGTTTTTCGGTCGAACGCTAGGTTAGGCTAATGATTATTATTATAAATAATAATAATCATTAGCAAAGAAAAATTGATTTCCGATCGCAAACGCGGCGCACGCGGTGCTAGTTGCCTGGAATATTACAATTCGGTTAAATTAATTTTAATAGAGGATCCTCTCGACGCAAAGAAATGCGAAGTCGGTGATAACAATAATTCTTTGGAAAGAACACGCTCAGGCAAACGCTAGCAAAGAAGAAGAAAGAGTGAGTTGTTTTCTCTTCCAAATCACTTCTTTCCTCCCCAGAAGTTAAAATTCTTATGGTAGGGATGAAATAAAGAGTCGGCCATCATGAAAATGTAACAGCCATCATGAAAAATAAAAAGGGGTTGTCCTAAATTCAATCAATGATAGCATAAGTTACTTTCTTCAAGTCAAAACCCGCTTCTCTACAAGTTTGAACCTGTAAGCTATAATTTGGCTTTTACTAAATGCGTATGTGCACAAAAAAACGATCTCGCGGTTCTCACATGACTCAATTTAACTATTAAGGCGCTTCGTCGAGCCTAGTTTTTAGCCCATGTATTCGTTTTGACATTAATCCCGCTAAACGGATGAATTGTTCAATGTAAGATTTGAACCACATAATCTGAAGGGCATAGTGCCTAACATTAATGGTTTTTTTTTCAAATGGTCTTGTTTTTGTGTTTTTTTAATTAATCGAAAATATGTTTTATTTCTGCGCCTATAAACGAGCAATCCGCCACCGGGAAAGTACCCCCGTTGAACCTAAAACAGGCGCTCTCCAAAGTATACAGAATTTACGGTAATTCACCGTGACGGTTTTCGAGCATGCTGAACCCAGGAGGTAGCTCGTAAATCTTCCGCTCTTTCCATTGTTGCATCCTGAGACGATTCGAGCCGCTTGAACGAAATTGATAATTATTAAAATATGCATAAATTGAATTTTTATATGCTGCATTAGGTTCATTACATAATTACGAGACGATTCACCCGTTCAATTTCTGTTGGGAGTTTTGGTAATGTTGCATTTCATTCGAGATTACTTCAAATTTTATCAGCTAATTAAAATGTCATCGATTCGTGTTTTGCGCAATTTTCGATATTGTCACAGTATTCATTATCGGTGGGTGATTTACTTTGGTCTTTATCGAAAAAAAAAACCAGAGTCAAGGATGATTAATCAATTCATTGAATATTCAATTCGATTCATCGATTCTAATTGTTATCAACAAGTGATATTAACAAAATGTAAACATATCGCAAATTTTGCTTTAAAGTATCTTCGTAACTTGAAATTGCTTCATTTTATCAACTCGATCATTTTTGATCATGAAAATTTGTTGTATGGTATAATTTGTTCGTTTTATAAACAAAGTATGTGAATAAATTCATAGTTGAGGCGTTCATTGGCAGAAAGTAATCGTTTTTCTTTTTTGGTAACTTTAAATTATATGAGTGGTAATATGTTATTATTAACATTGGTCATTTCATAATATTTGTTTATTTTCTAAACAAATTTTATAAACAAATGCATAGTTTGGTAATTTATGGACAGAAAGTAATACTTTTTTTCCAATCATCATCAAGTTACACAAGTGGTGATGTTTATTGACGAAGACTTGTCAATCGATATTATTGGTTTTTGTTATAAACAAATTTTATAAGGAAATGCATCTTTTGGCCATTTAGAGATAGAAAGTTTTCATTTTTCTTTCTACACGTCTTCAAATTACATAAGTGGTGATATGACGTGACAAAGAATTGTCAATCGATATCACTTTTTTTTATTAATTTTATAAACAAATGCATAGTTATAGTTTTATTACTCCGTGAGAAAATAGCGCGGTAAGAGGACAGAGGTGCAAGGGTTTCGTAGCAGTAAAACGATTGGAAAACATGTGTTTTTGGGGAAATCCGGGAAAATAGGAAGACCGTCCGATCGAGATTATGCACTTTCGACATCAGAAGAAAACGAAAGACGAACGTATTTTAAAGAGAAAGTTATTCGAAAAAACTATTTTTTATCATTTATTTATTATTGAATTATATTATTATATATATATATATATATATATATATATATTACTGTGAAATAACATATTTAAAATGTTTGTGAAATAATTGAAATGTTTTTGCGCTGAGCAGTGTATCTGAAATTCTTGTGAAATAACTGAAATGTTTGAGAAATATTTGAAATCTATCCCAAATATGTATATTTATTCCAAGGCAAATTCCAAATTAATTAATGAATTTATTTTCAATTCATTGTTATTGCTAAATTGTATGTATAATGCATTGATTAATCATCAATGAAGCAATGAATGAAGTAATCCGACGTGCTATTTTCTCATTTACTTGCATTCGATTTCGTCTTTGGACAAAGACGAAAATAAATTTCTCGCGCCGTCATTTGGATCGGCGGCGCAACGGCGCGCCGCCTTCTTCGCTCATCGGCGGCGGCTGGACGACTCACAGCGGGCTGAATGGGGAATTTACTATTCAAAATTACCCAGAGCCCATACTTCTTAACTGATTTTCAATTTTTGTGTAGAAGTGATCAGTAATACTTGCACAAGAGCGTCCATGGATTATATTTTCTGATTATTATCATTTTCTACTTTTTGTATAAATAAACAAAGGGAGAGAACGAGACATTTTTTAATTATTATTTTTTATCTTCGAATCAATGACTTCATTAATCCAATTCTCGACGAGAAGGAATCTCGCAGTATCGAAAGAATTATAAATAATTGACAGGATATAGAATGTAATTGTTGTAAACAAATTATATGAAGAAAATGTCTACATATTGAAAATTTTGCTTGCAAAGTATATTTGTAAGTTGACATTGCTTAATATTAGCAACGAGATCATGTTTGATCATGAAAATTTGTTGTCCAGTATAATTTGTTTATCTTATAAACAAATTATGTTTAAAAAATTCATAGTTTAGGGGCTGTTTGGCAGAAAGTAATCGTTTTTCTTTCTTAGTCCTTTTAAATTATATGACTGATATTATTGAGTGATTAGGATGAGAATAATATGAATCAATATTATTTGGTTTTCTTATAAAGAAAGTTTATGAAGAAATGCACAGTTTGACCATTCATACGTAGAAAGTGATCGTTTGTCATCATTGCCTCCAAATGATATTGCTGGAAATGTTTTTTCATGTTCTCGAAGAATTAGCTGAAGCAATAATTTCATGATCCATTTGAAACACATTCTGGCTCCACTTTAATAAGTGGTCAAACTATGCATTTTTTTATTAAAATTTCTTTATGACATAAACAAATAATATGGATTGACAATATTTTGTCAGCAAATATCAGCACTCATGTGATTTCAAGACGAGTACAGAGAAAAACGGTCACTTTCTATCTCTAAATGCCCAAAGTGTGTACTTGTCTATAGAAAAAAAAAACAAATATTATCGATTGACAATTCTTGATCACTAAAAATCACCACTTTTACAATTTCAAGACGATGAGAAAGAGAAACTATTACTGTCTGTCTATAAACGTCCGAATGATGCATTTCTTTATAAAATTTTTTTATTAAAAAAAGTTATATGGATTGACAATTACTTGAGACTGAATATCACCACTTATTTAATTTCAAGACGAGTAGAAAGAAAAACGATTACTTTGTATTTATAAATAGTCACAAGACGCATTTATTGATAGAATTTATTTCCAACAAAATCAAACGATAACGAAAACATCACCACTTGCGTAACGTGAAGGTGATTGTAAAAAGAACTATAACTTTCTGTCTATAAACGACCAGACTATGCATTTGTTTATAACAAAAAGTAATATCGATTGGTAATTCCTTGTGACTGAATATCACCACGTATGTAATTTGAGGACGAGTAGAAAGAAAAACGATCACTTTCTATTTATAAATGGTCAAAAGATGCATTTATTGATAGAATTGATTGGAAACAAAAACAAATGATATCAGTGGAGAATTCTTCGTCAAAAAACATCACCACTTGCATAACGTGAAGATGATTAAAAAAAAACTATTACTTTCTGTCTATAAACGACCAAACTATGCATTTGTTTATAAAATTCGTTTAAAAAAAAGTAATATCGATTGGCAATTCCTTGTCACTACATATCACCACTTATGTAAGTTGAAGACGAGTAGAAAGAAAAACGATCACTTTCTATTTATAAATGGTCAAAAGATGCATTTATTGATAGAATTGATTGGAAACAAAAACAAATGATATCGGTGGAGAATTCTCCGTCAAAAAACATCACCACATGCGTAACTTGAAGATGATTAAAAAAAACTATTACTTTCCGCCTGTAAACGACCAAACTATGCATTTGTTTATAAAATTAATAAAAAAAAGTGATATCGATTGACAATTCTTTGTCACGTCATATCACCACTTATGTAATTTGAAGACGTGTAGAAAGAAAAATGAAATAGTTAGTTAATAGTTTTTTATACTGAATGAGATTGTAATCTCAAAATATACAAAACCTAAAGTCAGCATTACTACTTCAAATTGTAAAAAGAAAGATTACTAAGAAGAAGTATCTTCAATAACTATTTGGAATAGTACAGTTGAACATGTAACCTGTATGAATAACTATTCACATAGTAAGCAAAGCATTGTGAGTTTGACTTTTGCAAGTGAGTTCGATCTCCTTTTTCGCATTGCAATAAGCACTGCGCGAGATTCTTAGCCCTACTATTTGAAATTGTCAGTAATTTCAGTGGCATAACTAGAAACGTGAAGGCCCTTTCCGAAAATTTTTTAGGCGGTCCGCTTGAAATTAAAAAAGAAGGACGACTTATAACTTGCTTATCAGTAAAACAACAGATTTTCGCTCCTCAATCTATAAGACAGACCACCCACTGACATTTTACAAAAGGAAATAAATTGTCAGAAACTATTTTATAATGGTTTCTCTTTTTTCATAATATTAGTTGAGATAATTGTTGTAAATAAACATAGTGAATAACTCTATACTTCGATACAGTTTTTTTGTTTTGTACCAAATTTTCAGAATATAAAAATATTATGAAAAATTATAAATAAAAAAATACTTTTTTTTTACATTTCTTCTGCTATGGAATTTTTTGCTTATGATATTTTTAATTCCTTATAACAATAAAAATGATTGAGATCGTACTTGATTTAGCCACCCAGGTTCGAATATTATATTATTTGGAAGAATTTTTTTTACTAGAATAATGCATTGTTTTCAACATATCATTTTTTGAATCAATAATTAAATACTATATTATGCACCTAGGGGGAGAAAAAGTGCCTCTCCCCCTTGGCGCATAAGATATTTTTCATAACAAATGGATGATTTCAGACATTTCTCGAAATACAGTCATGATTTCAGTTCATATTAGATTTTGTATAATGAAGCATGAAATTAATGTTAACCTAATCTATGGTAATTTTAAAGGTGATTTGAGGTAACTTATCATAGATCATCCAAAATTCATTTTTTTAAATTTCCATAAATCGCCGGAAATTTATGGAAAATTTCGGTAATTTGTGGTAATTTTACAGGTGAATATGGTAACTTACCCAAAATTCATTTTCAAAAATTTCCGGAAATTTATGAAAATGTTCCATAAACTTCCGGAAATTTATGGCAAATTTTGGTAATTTATGGTAATTTTACAGGTAAATATGGTAACTTACCATGGAATACCCAAAATTCATTTTTAAAAATTTCCATAAATTTCCGGACATTTATGAAAAATGTCGGTCATTCATGGTAATTTTACAGGTGAATATGGTCACTGACCCAACATTCATTTCTTTAAATTTCCATAAATTTCCGGAAATTTATGAAAAATTCCGGTAATTTATGGTAATTTTACAGGTATATATGGTAACCTTCCATAAATAATCGCAAAATTCTATTATCTGCAACTAAAATTTTCTCTCAGTTTTTACCGTGAGTGGGCTGATAATCATAAAATGCGAGCTCATAGTTGCATAATTTTCATTATTCATCTCTGACGTCACTTTTGAGTCCCTAGGGAGTAAAAAGTAGAGCTTTAGCCCCGCTTCATAGGCATTGAAAAGGGCTGAAATCATGCATGTGCCATCAAAAAATAATTTGTAATACAATTTTAGTTCAAATTAATTTCCATATTTAAAGCAGTAATAATTTTTTCAATCTTTTCACATTGATGGTTGTAGAAGTCAATATCATTTATTAAAAACGTTTTTTTTCTCATTTTCTTAAGATTTTTAACAAAAATAAAATCTGCAATCTGCGATATCGCGATCTTTAATATTCGTTTCTCGAAACCGTTTTTTTTTTGTATTAAACAGTTTTTATTCTAATTCAGCATCCCCATATCTCATGAGAAAAATTTTGTTTTTGCAAAAAATTTAAATTTGAATCACTATTCAATGTTTGTTTCATCTTAAAATAGTGATTTCAATTTTGCATTTGATATATTATCACAATGTTTAAACTATTTTTTTATTCATACACATTTCAGTTATGTAAATTAATGTTACGTTTCAAATGAAGGCAGATGATAATAAAGCAAAATTAAAAATTCCAAAGATTTCATTCGAAATCATTTTTTCAAGTCTTGATTTACAAAAATACAAAACATGTAGTTTCTAAAAATTATAATTTTAATCATTTTATAATAATACATATTCATTACTAATAATATATTTACTGTGTGAGTTGATACTTTTAAGCAAAATATTTTTCCCTAGCTCGTTACAATTTATTAGATATCACCTGTAAGAGATTAATTTAAAAAATTTTAAGTAGACATTTATTTTCTTAGCTGGCCACGTTTTTCTCAGAGAAACCGCTTGATCGAGACTTTGTCAGAAAAATCTAAGCGGTTCCGTAGCTCACTTGACTAAGGTGTGCGCTATATTTAGGTTTTAGGACAGGTTTTAGGTAGGCAGGTAGGGTTCGATTCCCCAGCGGGGGCGATTTTTCAAAGCGTTTGAGCGTGCGATCATATGTGTAAGACTCTATGCGTGCGACTGCGTAAGAATAATCGTAAATTACGTGCAGTAATGATATATAACATAATTTTTTTCCTCCTCAAATCGATCGACATTGTACATCATTTTTGTTTTGTATAGAATGCGTGCAGTGCATATATACATATACATAAACGCGTTACGATGCGAAATCGGCAAAGTTACTCTTCACAGAAGGAAAGCTTACTACACGAAATAGTAACATCTTCTCGCTGAGCGTTGATGTTACCAAGTGGTGCAGTGCATCCTACTATTTGAAATTGTTCATCTTGCTCTTTTAAAGAGTTAGTTTAACATACCTGAACAAAAAATAGTAATTTTAACAAAATTCACGACGAAAAGCTGCGGTTCAATTTAAAATAGTTAGTACTAGTGGTTTCGAGAGTTCTTCTAACGATCCACTTTTTTTCGTGTAAATGGCCAAAAGATGCATTTCCTTATAAAATTTGTTTATAATAAAAACCAATAATATCGATTGACAAGTCTTCGTCAATAAACATCACCACTTGTGTAACTTGATGATGATTGGAAAAAAAGTATTACTTTCTGTCCATAAATTACCAAACTATGCATTTGTTTATAAAATTTGTTTAGAAAATAAACAAATATTATGAAATGACCAATGTTAATAATAACATATTACCACTCATATAATTTAAAGTTACCAAAAAAGAAAAACGATTACTTTCTGCCAATGAACGCCTCAACTATGAATTTATTCACATAATTTGTTTATAAACCCTGGCGGACTGGCCGAACGCAAACATTACGCTACAGCGTAACGGTAAAGTAATGGTAAAGTAATGCTAAAGTAATATGGCATTATAATTAATAAAGGAAACAAAATTAATATGTAAATTGTTGCAATTATAATGAAACGTTAAAATTTACATTAAATGGTCATGCCGTAATTGCAACAAGTTGCTTTCTCAGCGTTAAAAAATAAAAAAACAAAGTGGCTGTCATTCAAGTCGGGTCCCTGCAGACTGGCAACCCACTTAAAGCCACGTTAGCGGGTTGCCAATATGCAGGGGCCCAACTGAAATGACGGTCACTATGTTTTTTTATTTTTTAATGCTGCAAAAGCAACTTGTTGCAATTGCGGCATGATCGTTGAACGTAAATTTCAACGTTTTATTATAATTGCAACAGTTTACATATTAATTTTGTTTCCTTTATTAATTATAATGCCATATTACTTTACCATTACTTTAGCATTACTTTAACGTTACGCTGTAGCGTAATATTTGCGTTCGGCCGGTCCGCCAGGGAAACGAGCAAATTATACCATACAACAAATTTTCATGATCAAAAATGATCGAGTTGATGAAATGAAGCAATTTCAAGTTACGAAGATAATTTGAAGCAAACTTTGCGATATGTTTACATTTTGTTAATATCACTTGTTGATAACAATTAGAATCGATGAATCGAATTGAATATTCAATGAATTGATTAATCATCCTTGACTCTGGTTTTTTTTCGATAAAGACCAAAGTAAATCACCCACCGATAATGAATACTGTGACAATATCGAAAATTGCGCAAAACACGAATCGATAACATTTTAATTAGCTGATAAAATTTGAAGTAATCTCGAATAAAATGCAACATTATCAAAACTCCCAACAGAAATTGAACGGGTGAACCGATTTTCTTCTATCTTTTTTTAATCGTCTCGTAATTATGTAATGAACGTAATGCAGCATATAAAAATTCAATTTATGCATATTTTAATAATTATCAATTTCGTTCAAGCGGCTCGAATCGTCTCAGGATGCAACAATGGAAAGAGCGGAAGATTTACAAGCGACCTCCTGGGTTCAGCATGCTCGAAAACCGTCACGGTGAATTACCGTAAATTCTGTATACTTTGGAGAGCGCCTGTTTTAGGTTCAACGGGGGTAATTTCCCAGTGACGGATTGCTCGTTCATAGGCGCAGAATTAGTGCCTAATAAATTAGGCACTATACCCTTCAGATTATGTGGTTCAAATCTTAAATTGAACAATTCATCCGTTTAGCGGGATTAATGTCAAAACGAATACATGGGCTAAAAACTAGGCTCGACGAAGCGCCTTAACCAGTTCGGACTTGTCGAAAAATAGAATGATCTCCTTTCAATGCGAAATAAAATTGACGTCGAGACCCATGTCAAAGTTAATGACATATATTTCCTTGAATACAGTTTTTATGTTCATGCGTCAGTCCTGAAGAAAAACAGGCATCGACTATTCTCTTTAACATCAGAGAATTAAAAAATCAAAAGAAAAATAATTTTGAACCTGTTGCGACTTGAATATTAGAAGTTAGTCATATGTGTTTATTCGAGAAAACTTAAAGTTGCAATTTACCCATCTTCTCAAAATCCTTTCGAACAAACCACAATTTCACCACTAATTGTTATTAATATTATTCCCGGTTGTATAAACATACTGGTATCCTGGTATGAAGTAATATTCATTATGGTTCCCGGGAAATTGATATGTTAGAATTCCCTGGCTAATTATAATCTGACTGATTCTTTATACCTATTTCTATGCCCATTGAAGGGTATTTATTACCCTAATAGCACGGAACGTTCCGGGAACGTTCCTGGAACGTTCCGCGGGCACCTTCGGAACGTTCCACTGGAACGTTCCAGGAACGTTCCCGCAACGTGTAAAATGTCCGCCCTTGGGAACGTTCCAGTGGAACGTTCCAGGAACGTTCCACTGGGACCTGAGGGGAACCTTCCATTATTGTTGTTTTTAACAACAATTATCTCGTAAACCGTAAGAGATAGGTAAGAATGGATGTCATTTTTGAATTTTGAGTACCGCATATACTAAACTATAATATGATATCCGTATCATAAATTGACATCGATTTTGACCTATCACTTAGGTTTTACGCGTTTTTTATTGATAATAATAACAATAACGTTAATTTATGTTTGGAACGTTCCAGTGGAACGTTCCTGGAACGTTCCCAAACGGCGGACATTTTACACCTCCCTGGAACGTTCCTGGAACGTTCCGCTGGAACGTTCCGAAAGTTCCCATGGAACGTTCCGGGAACGTTCCGTGCTATTAGGGTATCCTATACTTTATATTCAGAGAGAGAGAGAGAGAGAGAGAGAGAGAGAGAGAATATCTGAGTTAAGTTCTGCTTTGAATTTTGTATCATATTTTTTTCAACAATTAAATTTTTTAGTCAAATGAAGTTGGTATCTTTACCTAGAACATTTTGTGAAAGCACAAAATCCCTATATAGTAACATTTTAGTTCTTAACCTCGACGCATTCTATAACATTTTCAATCGTATGTAAACAAGTGGACTGCCCGCTCTCGCCATATTTGAAAATAGCCTACGCTTTTTTCAATATGAATGATATAATTATAAAAATAGATATATATTTTTTCAATAAAATCATGATAAAAAGTGAATAAATTGCAAATTACTGGATTACATAATTTTTTGTTATATATATACAGGGTGTCCCAGACTCAAGTGTCCGGACTTATATAGCCGTATAAAAATGAAGAAAATAAATAGAAAATTCCTTTTCCAAAAATCAGTTGAACTTTTAGTTTCTTAGTTATAAAACATTTAAGCTGTAACAATCAGGAGCGCCGTATAAACAGCCGAGTGTACGTGAACGGGATTCCAACGTAGTGTTCTCCTGTCGCTAACCCCACCTCTGCGCTCACTTCGATAACACTGCGTTGAAATCTGGTTCACGGACACACGGCTGTTTATACGGCACTCCTGATAGGCCCAGCTTAAATGTTTTATAACTAAAAAACTAAAACTTCAACTGATTTTTGGAAAAGGAATTTTCTATTTATTTTTTTCATTTTTATATGGCTATATAAGTCCGGACACTTGAGTCTGGGACACCCTGTATATATATATATATATATATATGGATTCAAATTCGGTTGATTCTGTATAAGAGTCAGGTTTCAGTTGTGTTATTCCGTATATGGAATCACAAGTCTGTTTTTATCGATTTTGACATTTTGACTTTTGGAGATGAAATAATAATCAGGCCATTCTGATACACTAATAAAATCTTGTGGAATTCGTTGGATCATTTAGTAATGTGTAGAATTTGTTAATATTTTATTACGTGCTGCAAAACGGTATGCTTGTTTATTTAATATAAAAAAATATACTGTCAATATAGCTTCATCTATAAGATAAAATTATCACCAACTTAAAGTTCATTCATTTGAAAATTATTTATTATATGATTAGTTTCATTACATAAGTATATAAAAATCTAATTTCAATTATTCTATTAAAAGAATTGAAATACCACCTTTTTATAATTATATTAATAATTATAATAAATAATTTTTATACATTTTTAACAAATAAGAACTGAATACAGTTCTTATTTGTTAAAAAAAATGTTTCCAAACTTAATAATCATTTATCTTTTCAAGTTCTATTAAAATTATTTCATAGAATTATTTTCTCATGACTTTGAAAAATTGTATTTTTGATTTAATATTCATTTTTTTTTTTCAAAATCTGCTCTCACAAAACACGTGCACTGTGACAGCACATATGGTAGCACGCTGTGCTGCACATTGTGCACACCGACTGTGTTCACCTTGAGTGAACATTGATCACCCTCAGCTCGTGCATACATCGTGCTTGCGTTCTTGGCGACACATCGTGCTCGTACATCGTGCAGCTACAGTGCGACCTCACGCATTGTTATCTGGGATAATTCACAATTTTTAATTCACAATGGGAAAACGTAGCGTCTGCCAGCTTATAAATAAAATCCTGTAATTTAAACAGCGCCTACCAGTGCTATTCGACTTTACAAAGGCGAAGTTAGGAAAAATCTGAGAAAATTTACAGATATTCATTGAACATTCCTGAATGCAATGCATTTTTCGAAAAGCTGAAATATGCATTAGTTTTCTTTTAACGGTGATTTATTTACAAACATTTTATCTTCAGAACGAATGAAGATAGGGAGCCATAAAATGGCTCAAAATGTACAGGTTTGCTATGCGACTGCAGAACAATAATTAATTTATGATAAAATAATTCTCACGCAAGAGCAATTATTTTGAATATTTCTGACTTTAATCAGTGTGGGCGCATGGCCAGCACAGCGGGACAAGTGGCAGCAAAAAATTACCCTTTCTAAGACAATAGGAACTCCAGAAGTTAGCCAAATGCCCGAAACAGATGTGGTTGAACGAAGCAGGGTCGTCTCAACGTCTTCAAGATGCATTTACAGAGCGGATCCTCAGAAAATCGAAACCCAATTGCGAATATCAACCCGATTAAGAATATTTTCAGTATGAAAACTTTTTAAAAATAAATTTCTTCTAAAACTCCTACAATCCTGGATATTTTGTAATTGACTCCTATTTTTTTGTGAAATCCACATTATTCTTTATTATTTCAGAAATCTTTATAAATATTCATGGAAGCGTAATTTTTCATATTTTTATATTGTTACGAAACCTTAAAAAATCCTCAAGAAACTTGAAAATTTTATTTTCAATGTAACTTATTTCGAAAATATTTTCAGCATTTTTACACATCTTTTAGAATGATTCGAATTGTTTCTAAATTTTTTTTAAATCATGCAAAATAAAAAAAAAGTGACTTTAAATTTTTTACAACCTTTTTCCAGAAATTGAAAAATCTTTTCGAATGTTTCATTTTTTTCAATTTCATCTTTTGAAATGCATTACTTAAAATAAAGAATCATTTCAATTTACGTAGAGATGTTAGTAAGATTTGTTCATTCTCCTCAAACCTATCAAATATCTCAAAAAGCTTGCAAATTTTATTTCGATATCTAAAAAATATATACTTTGCTCACCGTGTTTTAGAATATTTTCAAGCTGTAAATAATTTTTGAATTTTTCAGAAAAAATTTGAAGTGACTTTTCTTATTTTGCAGGGTTTAAGAAAAATTAAGAAACATTTCGAATAATTCTAAAAGATATGTTGAAGTTCTGAAAAAAATGATTTACAGTATGGAAATATTTCGAAAAATTCTCAACAAATTATACATTTTTTTAGATTTCAAAATAAAATTTGGAAGCTTCTCGAAAATTCGTATAGGTTTGAAGAGAGTAAGGACATTTTCTGCAGTATTTAAAGGTGATTACTTTTAATTTGCAGGATATATTCAAATGATGTAAAATGATATTTAGAAAATCTGAAAATATTTTCGAAATAAGTTACATTGAAAATAAATTTTTCAAGCTTCTTGAGGATTGTCCGAGGTTTTATAACAATATAAAAATGTTGTCAAGATTCTTGGGAAAATTTTTAATATTTTTTCGTTTTGAAAAATAATGCTTCCATGAATATTTATGAATATTTCTGAACCATTAAAGAATAATGCGGATTTCACAAAAAATTGGAGTCACTTACAAAAATATCCAGGATTATAGAAGTTTTAGAAGAAATTTATTTGAAAATTTTTTTTTCTACTCAAAATATTCTTAATCGGGTCAATATTCGCAAGTGGCTTTCGATTTTCTGAGGTCCCGCTCTGTAAATGCATCTTGAAGACGTTGACACGAACCCTGCTTCGTTCAACCACATCTGTTTCGGGCATTTCGCTAGCTTCTGGAATTACTATTGTCATAGAAAGGGTACTTTGCTGCCACTTGTCCCGCTGTGCTGGCCACGCGCCCACACTGATTAAAGTCAGAAATATTCCAAATGATAACTCTTGCGTGAGAATTATTTTATCATAAATGTAATTATTGTTGTGTAATCGTATGGCAAAACTGCATATTTTGAGACATTGAAGGTCTTCCTATCTTCATTCGTTCTCAAGATAAATTGTTTGTATATGAATCACCGTTAAAAGAAAACTATTGCATATTTCAGCATTTCGAAAAATGCATTGCATTCAGGAATTTTCAAAGAATATCCGTGAATTTTTTCATATTTTTCCTAACGTCGCCCTCCTTCTGAGAAAACATCAAAGTGGACCCTTGAAAAAGGAGGCCGAAAACCCCTGGTTTCAGGGACGTTTTGCACTCTAACTATTGAAAAAAAAATTTTAGGACAAAAGTAAACATATCGCTGCGTTCGAAAGAATTTCACCTTTCTGATACTTTTTATTAAACAGATATTTTTTTTACGAGTTTGAATCAAAAAAAGTGAGGGACCTCGACTTTTGGACCCGACTTTAGTTCACACTGCATTCAATACTGTGAAAACTGCTCACTTCACAGTGGGTACGCTTTAAACCTCAGCTTTACTGTTCGAGATTGTACACCTGACAGTGTACTTTTTTCCGTGTAAGTTTAGAATTATTTGATCTATTTTCTTTAATGTTACCATTAATTATACTACCATTGAGGGGCTGATAGCAAAAGCGGAGTAGAAAAATCGTTTCAGCAAAAACGAGTTAATAACGATGCGGGCAAAAACTAGTTAAAAAGAAACAAGAATAATGAAGATTGTATTGTATATTATAATATAACGATATAATAAGTTCGGTAGATTATATTATGATCTATCATTGTATTACACTCTTATTATGTTATAATATACGATACAATCCTAGTTATTCTTGTTTCTTTTTTACTTCTTTTTGCCCGCATTGTTCTTAACTCCTTAAGAACAAATAAGAAAGAATTATAAGGATTAGAAAGAATATATTTTGTACTTATATTTTACATTGAAAATTTAATTTCGTTATGAGTAAAGTTCAATAAATTGTTGAAAATGAAAAGAAGCGGTATGATTTATTTCCTTATTTCCTACATTATATTAATCACATCCAATTCATGAGTATAAATTGTGGACTATCCATCGGCCCAGATAGTATAGCGCTTCGTCCTCGTAGCTGATAGATGCGTGTTTGATTCTCGATGCCTCCACTTTTGTCTTTTAATTTTTTATTCATCAAAATGTTTATAAATATAATTTCCTTCAAAAATCTTTAATAATAATGCAAATAATAATTTTTGTAATGCTCAGGGTCGTGCGATACTTCTGGTTAATAATTCGGACTGATGGGGAATCGTGGGCAACTGTTAAAGTAGAGTGTGAACAGATTGTATAAAAAAGGGATGCTATTTTTAATACAATGTTTTATTTGTATTTATTTGCATGAAAAAACACTTGACACAAGTATCATATTTTATATATAATTGGTAAACATAAATTTTGGAAGATTATTAAAGAAAATTTTATTTATGAATATTCTGATCAATAAAAGGCTGTGTCTAGTCGTCCCGAAAAATTAGGGGGGAATATCCAATATTACTTATATGGCCAGTGACAGGGGTGCCTTCCCGCCCCCACGAGACGTTGGAAAAGGGGTAGGTGTTTCGGGACGACGAGACACTGCGTACATAAAAAGAAAACCCATCCAAAACTGTGAAGCCGAAGCAGGGGGGTGACACGATTTTCGCTTTTGCATTAGAGGCGCGTGTCAGTTTTGTGGAGAGCGGCGAGTCGTGAAACATTGGCGCCACCTCTGCAACACCCTGTCTGCCCGTTGTCTGTTATTATTTTGCATTTAAAAACTCGTGAAATGTCATAACTGTATTGTCTATTTGCCGTATTTTATTAATTTATGGATAAATGTGTTATAAAAATGGGAATCATCGATGTATAGCACCTAACTGTCTATCAGGGTACGACTCAAAAAGGAAGTTTTAGCTCAGGATTGAACAGTCATGCCGGTAAGAATTACGATTTGTTTACACCGATGTTCTTTAACCTAAAATAATCGAATGGCTCTGACGGTTTCATGACTACATAGATTTGATATATTCTTCTTGCTGTCAAACTTTGAGATTATTGTGACAGTGCGTAAAATAATATTAATTTATCAGTAAACTCAAGTATTAAAATAAATTAGTATTACAAATTAAAAGAATGATAATTTTTGCCAAAAAGAAAGTCGCGAAATTTTGTAAAACGTAGTTTTGCTCGATTGTATATAATAAATTATTATGCTCTGTCTGCATAATAATTGCTATACTTTTATCGTAGTATAATTGTTAATAATTAAATAATTATATTTATTTAAATAAATTAACCTGGCATTTAGTACTCCCATATACCCTCCTACTGTCTTTACTCCATATTTAATTTATATGTCCATCTTTTAATTAAATTTTTAAATAAATAAATTACTAAATGAAGAGAAAAGAATAATAGCTTTAATACTGATAATCTCTTCAGTCGTTTCACGATCAAAACAATATACTGAATATTCAAAATTATGATTTTCATCATTTCTTGAATATTTCTATTATAATGTAATGATACATTAGGATCATTAAAGTCATTAAGGGGTTACATACATTTATTTTGAGGGATTTTGACATTTTTTTGGCAATGTTAATAAAATCTCATTGAAACAGACTACATAGGATCTATTACTACATATTTTTGGTTACTTTTCTATTAAAAAGTTTTAAAAACTGTGGGAGACATGGCCGCTGCCGCAAAACACGTTTGCTTATTTTTATTTGCGGCGAGCATGATAAGTCTGGAAGGAATTATCTGTAATCTAAAAACCAACAAGATTTTATTATTATATTCTTATACGCAAGTTTGAGCGCGCCTAGGGCGCGCACCTGTTGGATCTCGCGCTTCGCGCTCGATAATGTATTCACCTCGTGCTACGCGCTCGGACGCATTTGTCTGACACTTTAAGCTCAGTTCCTCTAGGTTTTCGCACTTCGTGTGCTCGTTATTGCGCGCTTCGCAGGCTATTAGTAATTTTTATCGTTATGGCCTGATTTTCGTTTAATGATGTCAGTTTTACATACAAAGAAGAACTAATTTACTTAAGGTTCTACCGACCTTGAGGAACACATTCTCATGGTGACACTCGCGCTTCGCGCTCGATGTTTCGTTTAAAAATTATGTAAACCTCGCGCTCCACGCTCATTTCTGTTGATCGTACAGTAGAAACTCAAAAGTCTGAGCGCGCTCGCGGAACGAAATTTGGTCTTCGCACTTCGCAACGACCATATGTTACGTTCTATGTCCTTAGATAAAAATGACTAAATTTATATTTCATTCAAAATGAGGAAGGACATTCCTTTACTTCAGCGTATATTTCCGTATCTTTCTAATAAATCCTACTATCGGAATGATTTTTTCCAACTATCAGAAAAGGAGAGAAAAAAAGTATCTAAGTAATTTTTGGAACATATATATGATAAATTTTTAAATGATTATTGAAAAATGGACATTGGAATTTTGTTTAGTTCTCTTTCTTCTTTATTCCCGCCCTAAGTTTATTTTGGAGACTAAAAGGTTATGGTCAGTATTGCATTCAGAGTCCATCATGACTCTTGTATCTTTTACTAGTTCTCTTAGCCTTTCATCCGCAATAACGAATTCAATTATACTCTGGCTATTTTCTTTTCGCCAGGTGTACATGCGGATCATTTTATGTCTAAACCAAGCATTTGTAATAAATATGCCCTTTTCTAAGAATAAGATAACTAATTTTTCCCTGTTACAATTTTTTCTTCTTGGATCCCCAGACTTAGTTAGCACCCTTTCTGTATCTGTACCCTGACGTTGGACACCGACCCATCCGTTCACATCTCCTAGCAGCCTGATTCTCTCACCATGATCGCAAGTACTTATTGTATTATTTAAAGTGTCCCAGAAGGCGTCTTTGACATTTCTTGATCCTTGATCTTTGAGATGCTAGCTTGCTTCTTCATTCATAATCAAATCTACGACAATGTGATTCGCTATCCACTCCTGACCATATTCTAAAACCGCCTTTCAACACCCTGTTTTCTATGTTTCCACTTTCGCAACCCTTTTTCTTTGTCCCTGATACACATAGAATACCTAGTTTTTTTACGTGCGTAGTTTCTCGTAATACTCTTACCTTAAGATTACGGGGGGGAGGGGGGGGGGATGCAAACCGAGAGAGTCGCAATTGTTTCATGTTTTATGCTCAGAAGGTCACCAACCTTCAGCAGCGTTGAATTAGATAGAAAGTTCCTATTTTCCGATCTGCCAGTTCCCGGCCTACCTCTAGGTAAGGAACCAACAAATCTTTTTTTTATTTGTTTGGATTTGTCTTATCTTGCATAGTTTGATCGTAAAATTAAAATGGTTTGATTTTTCATTATTTTTTTGTGCAATAGAAATGTAAATTTTCGATTTTTCAAGAAAATTCAGAAAGTCGTTATGATACTTTCGTAGAACGTGCAAAAAGAAACATTTTTCTCTTCTTGACATTTTTTCGTATCGTGCGTTGTTTGGCTGAAAATGTTAATTTTCGTTTCTTGTTTTGGATTTTGAAAATGCTGTAACTGTGTAAATGTTCAAGTTATCGAAAAATGTAAATCGAAATAAATTGTTTGAATTTTTGAGAACTATATATAGCCGTCCATGGAATACCCTAATGCTGAGAAAAATGGTCTAAAATTAAAAAAAATGCTCTAACCTTTTGAATTTTCATCTGAAATAGCTAGTTAACAAACTCGATCCTTCTTTTTGGACCTTGAAACTGTGTGCGAAAGCACAATCCAATCCGATCAGTCTTTCAAAAGTTATCCGATATACAGATGACGACAACAGACAGAGAGGCACCGACGTAAAAACTACAACTCATTATGATGAGAATGTAATAATTCATTATTTTTTGTGCGATCAAAATTTGAGATTTCGATTTTATCAAGGAAATTCAAAAATTTGTCATGACATTCTTGTACGGCTTTTAAAAAGTAACGTTTTTCGTCTCCTGAATTTTTTCATATTATGCTTTGTTTCGTTCAAAATGTAAATTTTCGTTTTTGGGGGGGGGGGGGGGAAAATGAAATTGCTATAACTCTGACAATTTTTTTTTTATCGAGAAAAGTCGTAGCGATAATTTGTTTGAATTTCCGAGTAATATGGATAGCCGTGCATGGAATTTCTGAATTTTGAAAAAAATGATCTGACAATTTTTGAAAATGTTTTAACTTTTTGAGTTTTCATCAAAAATAGCTGGTTAACGAACTCGTCGACATTTAATGAAATCCACGAAAGTCATTTTTCACATAAAATCAATACCTTCTCTAGATGAGAATGTAAAAATACAAATTTTCAAGTGTCACGAGCCTAAAAGTAGTAAGGCACCACTTCGACCAGACACCCCTTCCACTACTCCTTAGCCCCCCTCATCGTACTATGGCGCCGACCCCCCTCGCCCTCAGGCAATGTGTCTATGAAGAGTTGAGGCCCTTTACTGTATATGACCTTAGTTATCTCACTCTAATGTTTACGTACTTTCCCTCTCACCTGACCTAGACCACATAACGCTGAAGAGTAGACCCAAAAATGCAGCACGTGCGTGTATGAAGAAAATTTGTGAGTCGTGGAGTTGACGCCCTTCACTTTCTTATGAACTTGATTGTCTCACTCTAATGGTTGCGTACTTTCCCTCTCACCTATGCTAGACCACGTAACACTGAAGAGTGAAACCAACAAATTCAACACTTGCTTGTATGAAGAAAATTTGGGACTCGTGTAATGACTATAAGCATCTTACGCCCTTCACTCTATGTGACCTCAATTATCTTGCTCTGAAGGAGACACACTTTTCTATCTATATACTAGAGGTGAATATTTTCAAATGAAAGCATAACATTGTACATTTCAGTTTAGTCATATTTATTGATTAAAATAGTTTGGAAAATATAATACACATAATAATCAGTATATATTACATATAGTTGAAGTAGACGTATGCAATGTAAAACATTTCCATAATAATACAACATCGTTAGTTGAACGTGATTCTTGTTAGTACATTTTTTCGTACAATAGAAGCTACATGGGTTAATAATTCACTACCAATCTCATGATAAATAATATCAATATAATAGTCATTGAATTTCGATGATAAATGTTCATACATTAGATTTTTAAACTCGTCACACTTTTCGTGGTTCATTAACTCAAAAATAAAATTCTCAGATGGTTCGACTATCTTCATAGAAATACAATGTTCGGTTAACAATTCTACAATTCGTGACATACAATCCTCTACCAAAATACGTAAAGCTTGAAGCATTCCAAAATATTCATTCGCACAAAACATAATATTTTTCAAACCAATAAAGCTAGCTTTTTTCATAGCCACTGCAGGTACAAAAACTTTTTGTTTCTTGTTTTTACAAGAATTTTCACCATCCTCACAATCACCCTCGGGAACAGATGTTTTGTCAAAAAGAATAGTCTTTTCTCCGTAGGACGTCGTGAACTTCACTATGTAGTCATTATTCTCGAGTGGTTCCAGCTCTGACATTGAATAGCCCTCAGATTCAAAGTAGGTGCTTATGAATTTAAAGTGTTGCTGGAATTTGGACCATGTTGCTGCCCCAAATGTGATTCCTTGTAGCTTGTTAGACACAATTTTTACAATAGGTTGAAAACTGCCATCCGACTGCACTTCAAGACCAACAATAGCGTTTTTACTGCATGAGTTATTGAGTGCGTACAGTGTGGTTAAAATGAGATGTTTGTTTATCTTGCGTGATGCATCCACTTCCGTCATGTGAAATCTTTTTTTAGTAGCAGCAGTAGAACTAGTAACAGTGAAAGGGGAAATTTCAGCTCCTTTTTTTTCAACACTAGTCATAGTTTGCGACATTGTAGGTACTGCTTCAAAGATACAGATAAACTGATTCTTAGCTGACTACTCAGAGATCTTAAGTACAAGGGAATAAAGACATTATGGGGTGGGAGGGATACAAGTCTAGACACGATTCATAAGCGATGCTTGAATATCATTGGTTCAAAATAAAATGGTGGAGATTAAAATATCAAATTAGAATAATGCTTTAATAAGTAACCTTACTGTATAGGTATAACTCTATGATCGAAGCAAATGTTTAGAATTTTTAATTTTTATTCTTCAAATCACAGTGACACTTTCATAGCGAAAACCAAATCATGAATAATGACACAGTAGGTGAAGAAGAAGGCTATTTACAGGTTTTAAGGTGTAAAGATCAGTCGAAAAGATTGTCAAATAGAAAAGTTGTGGAGGGGTTGTGGTAATGGGCCCCATTCCAGTATGGCCATTAGATTTGAGTATATGCCGTTACCCATAGGTTTGAAAGGGAAAGGTCTTTTTGGTAGAAGCGTTGGAATGACATAGGAAAAGTGAAAGGGTCATAGATAATGGTGTTCTTCCGTAACATTTTTCAGAAGGTTTCATTTTCGGTGGAACGTCAGTCTTAGCTATATGCTCAAACGTGAAGCACGTTCGACCGTAATTAGTTTTCACAGTTTATTTCGTACAATTGCTGCGTGTGATAAATTGAACTGCGTTCTGTGAGGAATTTATCAGTGTTTTCACAGTGTATTTTGCACAATTGTTAAGTGTGATAAATTGAACTGTGTTCTGTGAGGAGTTTATCAGTGTAGCTTAAAGTTATCAGTTCAAGTGACCAATAAGCCCAATAATGTCCATGGATAATCAAACTAACCAGGAAGCAATTACTCATCAGAGGGAGGATGAAAGACATCGTCTTATCACCAAGTTAGAAGGATACATTGGCCAATGTGATTCACAGGGGCAGCTTGATGATGTTGTGCAAACAGCCATACAAATGAAGGACGATATACCTTTACTTATGGTATTGAGGAAATATTTGAAAATGCAGAGAGAGAGGAACTTTGCAATAAATAATATACAAACTATCATTGGTAAGTAAAACTTTTTTTAATTTTTAGTCATTACATTTTTATAAAAGTGAACATTCAAAAATAGTGTACCTGTGTTGATTTTTTTGCTTCTCTTTTTGTTAAAGCTGAAATTCAGAGTGGTAAATCCAGAAAATCTAAGATAGCCGACGATGTGCATTATAAAAAAATAAGGAATCAGGCGGAGGCAGATGCAAAAGAAAAAACTGTAGAATGTAATAAGAAGAGGGAACATTCTGATCCAATGGTAGAATCGGGTTGCTCAAAGAAGCAAAGAAGCTCAAAAGAGTTTATATTTGGTGAGAGAAGTGTAGTACGGGATCCTAGAGTTAATAAGAAATATAATAATAAAAGAATAGACAACAATGTAGTAGTAGAAACTGTAGACGAGACGGACTTTGACGAGGACATTGTGCCAGATTCACAAATAAAGAGAACAATTAAAAACAAATCTAAGGATCTAGTACAGGAAAATAGACGTAGGCAACAGGATAAGAGGGAAAAAGTTAGACAGGAAAAAATTCAAGAAACATTAAAAATCAAAGCAGCTAAAGAAAGGGAAATCAGATTGAAGAAAATTTCCCAAATTAGAGAGACAGATTTAAAAAAGGAGCGCAAATTGCAGGATAATAAAATAAACAGAGAGATTGCAAAGCAAGAAAGGTTAAAAATAGCAAAAAGGAAGCAGGATGAATACCGGGCAAACATGATTGCAAAGGAGAATCTCGAGGAGATCCAGAAGAAACAAAAAAAAGTTTCTCAGGAAGTACGAAAGGAGCAGAAAATGCGAAATCATCTGAACTGAAACGAAAAGGTAATGTAAATTATATGTACACCAGAGCTTCGTTATATGCTCAATCTCGGGGGTTGCCTGAACATCGCCTTGTGCATATATCGCCAGCAGCGAAACGTAAACAGGCAGGGCCGCCTAAACCGTTTCCATGACATTGCGCAATCTACTTGACTGCGGAGTAATGCAGTGCGTCCCTTCATAGGCGGAGTCGCAACCGTCTCTCACCCTGCCCCCTGAGAAACTGTGGGCACGAGCAATTCTAGGAATTGCTAATATTGCCTGCAGTCGCGCGAGCATATAACGAAGCTCTGGTGTATATATACATAACTTAGGTATTCCTAAACACTCGTCTACAAAAGAAAGAATGATTTCAAAAATTATTATTTTTCAGAAGTTCAAAATTGTGTAAAAAACACATCGGCTCAAGTAGGGTCGAATAGGAAGCAGACCCCGATTCATGTGACAGCAGCTCCAGACCTTAGTGCGATTGCAGGCCCATCCAAAACAATGGAGGTTAGCACATCTCCCACAAGAAAAGACTCTCATGGCCAGTCGATGACTGATGAAGCTGTTGAAAGTCTCTCAGAAGATCTACATGATGCTCAACCACAAGGTAGGAATGAGAGTGACATTTTAACCCCCTTTATAATAAAAATAGACGAGAGTGACCAATATGTAAGAAAATTTGACAGAAACGGGCGAAAATTAACTCTTAAAATTGTACCTCCTGGGGAGAACAATCCTGTTATTTGGTTGGAATTAGCCTTTTTAGAGTTATATAATTATATAGTCTCGTGGTGTAAGGAAACAGATTTAGTGGGCATTGTGTTTGGATTGGATGGGTTTAGCAAAGGAGTTGCCTGGAAAGCCTTTTTACCCCTCGAAGATCTGCATTTCGAAGGCTTGTGGAAATTAGTAGAATCAGTAGTTCAAAGTGCCATAAGTTTTAATATTGATGACACCTTTGTAGTTGAGATTACGCGAGTAAGTGTAATAGCAGGAAAAGGCCGTGTGAAGCTAGCTAGCAAAGTTTTTAAAAAATCGGTTCACACTATAACTAACAACAACAATAACATGTGCCTACCACAGGCTATCATTATATTATATTAATCATTATAAAAAAGAGTATAGAAGTATAAGTGACAGGGATAAGCTCAAAGTACAAATTAAGACAGCTGAAAAGCTTACTAGAGATGCTGGTGTAATAATACCAGATATTGGATGTGGCCTGCCTGAACTAATTACATATCAAAAATATCTGGAAAAAGCTCAGATTGCAATTACAGTTTTCAATTTGAAAGATTTCGGGAAAGGGAGAGGTAAGGCTATTTACGAGGGTAGTTCGGAAATAACAAATACAGGTAGTGAGATCAAGCACACTATTTATTTACTTTATGAAGGTCATCCAAATTTTCATTATAGTGCTATACTAAATTTAGTCGGGGCTGGCGCAGCGAAAAAGTGTTGTATACCATGTAATAAGGCTTACTTTAGACAAACTGATCACAGGTGCACAATGAAATGTGACGCTTGTTTTAGTTCCCCATCATGTAAAGTCAATGCTGACATGGATAAAAAAATGACAATATTAAATGTGGGGACTGTCGACGGTATTTTTATGGAGTTGAATGTTTCAGGAAACATTTACTTTCTAATTCACACTCTGCAGGTAAAAGTATTTGCTCTGTATTGCAAATCTGCAGTGATTGTTCAAAGTTACTTAACGCTGAGAAAACCAAGAAAGGGGAGGTACATAAATGTGGCTTCTCTGATTGCACAACGTGTAAGAAACTTTGTCAAATCAATCATTTTTGTTTTATGTCACCCCTAGAAATTAAAGAAGATAAAAGAGGACAGCCAAAAACTAAAAAAGTGGCTTACATTTTCTATGACTTCGAAACACAGCAATGTGAAGAAGTCAAAGGTGACGAATCAACAAATATTCACAAACCTAATTTGTGTGTAGCACAGCAGGTTTGTGAAGATTGTATGAACGACCCGGATCCCAATGTAAAACGTCAATGGTGTGGTGTGCGCCAGTATATTTTTGATAAGGATCCTGTGGCCCAGTTCACTGAGTTCGCTATTCGTGATTTGAAGCATTTTGATGAGACCGTTTGCATAGCACATAATGCGAAAGGTTTCGATGCGCAATTCATTCTCAGAGAACTCATTAAGTATAGAGGTACTAATGAACCGCCAGAGCTTATTTTAAATGGTACTACCGTAATTTTGCTGAAAGTAAAAAAAAACACGATTTATTGATAGCCTTAATTATCTACATATGCCATTAAGTGCTATGCCTGCAGCCTTCGATTTAGAAGAGGCAAAGAAAGGTACATTTCCGCACCTCTTAAACACACCGCAGAATGAGCTATATGTAGGTAAATTACCAGCTAAACATTTTTACTCCCCAGATACGATGTCCTTAGAGGGCCGTAAAGAATTTGACAAGTGGTATGAAGAATTGATTGAAACTAATTACATTTTTAATTTTAAAAATGAAATTAGAACGTACTGTATAAATGACGTTGATATTCTTCGTACTGCTTGTCTAGCTTTCCGAGAATTATTCATCAAGGTAACTAATGTTGATCCTTTTGTCGAAAGCGTCACCATTGCATCAGCTTGCTCAGTAGTTTTTAGGAAAAATGATTTGAAGTCCGACATAATTGGTGTCCTACCAACTGAGGGCTATAGGTTAGCAAATAAACAGTCGAAAAAGGCTATCGAATGGCTTTTGTCTGTAGAGCGTGAATTAGACTAAGAAATCATTCATGCTGGCCGAACACTAGAATACAGACTACCTGAAGGTGTATTAGTTGATGGTTGTTATGAGGATACGCTTAGAAATAAAAAAACTGTTTGTCAGTTTCACGGTTGTTACTGGCACGGTTGTTCCTGGTGTAATCAAACTAATCGTCATAAAAGAATAGGTTTCGGTAAAAATTCTGAAAGCATGAGTGACCGTTTCGAGCGTACACGGACCCAGACTGAACGACTTCGAGAAAAGGGTTACGAAGTAGTTGAGATGTGGAAGTGTGACTTTGATAGGTCAAAATCCAGAGATCCTGCATTAAGAGAGTTTTTAAAAGATCATCCTCTTCTAATGCACGGTGCTCTTAATCCTCGCGATGCTTTCTACGGAGGAAGAACAGGAAATAAATTTTCCTATTATAAGGCAAGAGACAATATGAAAATCTCTTATCTGGATGTTTGTTCCTTATATCCATTTATATCAGAATATGAAAAATTCCCCATAGGTCACCCAAAAGTTTATATTGGCGATGAGTGTAAGGAAATAACTGGACCAGATAATGATTTAACTAATGTCGAGGGTCTTATCAAATGTAGGGTATTACCACCTACTAATAGTTATTTGCCTGTTCTTCCTGTTCGTATACACGGTGAACTGATGTTCCCTCTGTGCAGAACTTGCTGTGAATTGCAGTTACAGCAAGATTGTCCACATGCCGATAGTATCATTGAGAAAGAAATAGGGGGAACATGGGTTTCTGATGAGCTAAAAGTGGCTGTCGAAAATGGGTACAAAATTACATCGATTTTTGAGATTTGGCAATATGAGACAACTCAGTATGACCCGACCTCAAAAATCGGTGGTCTCTTTGTACAATATATGAATAGATTTTTCAAGCTTAAACATGAAGCCAGCGGATATTCTTCTGATTGTACCACCGAGGAGCGTAAAAAAGCATATGTCAAAAAAATTTTTGATTTAGAGGGCATTCAGCTTGATCCGGAAAACATAAAAAAAATCCTGGTTTACGATTACCGGCTAAGCTCTGTTTAAATTCTTTCTGGGGTAAATTTGGACAACGTCAAAATATGCCAAAAACTGAAATATTAGACACCCAAAAAGCTTTAATTGATATTATTGAAAGTCCAGATAAAGTTCTTACCAATATCTTACCAGTAGACCAGGAAAATATTTATGCATCTTGGATGTATAAAGACGAAGCTGTAGCCCCATCGCCTGTTACTAATGTAGTTATAGCCGCATACACAACAGCGCAGGCCCGTTTAAAATTGTATGGTTATTTGAAAAAACTAGATCGAAGTGTTCTCTATTTTGATACGGACTCTATCATTTTCGCTAGTAAAAATGAGGCAGGTGAATATTACCCAGATACAGGATGTTTACTAGGGGATATGACAGATGAGCTCGAAGTTTATGGTTAGTAGTAGGGCTAGGCGGCTACGACTTCACCTACCAACAGATGGCGCCACCCTCGCTAGTTACCAACACCAACAGATGGCGCCACCGACTAAGGGAGGGGTCTGTTCCGTGCTAAGTTACCGACACCAACAGATGGCGCCACCGACAAAGGGAGGGTTCTGTTCCATGCTAAGTTACCGGCAACGACAGATGGCGCCACCGTCGCTAGTTACCGGTACCAACAGATGGCGTCACTGACTAAGGGCGGGTCCTGTTCCGTGCTAAGTAACCGACACCAACAGATGGCGCCACTGACAAAGGGAGTGTTAATTTCCGTGCTAAGTTACCTGCTGTTGGTCAAAAGTTAGGTTGGTAACGGTGGTTTTTGCTAAGTTAACATTATAAGGTTCTGTTCTGTGCTAAGTGATCATTTATCGGTAAGACAGTTTCTTGCCATCAGTCCTTAAAGCAGGTAAGTCGGTAACTTTATATTATCATCTTCCCATCGGTCGGTAAGGTAGGGGTCTGCATTATCATCAGTCGGTGAAACAGGGAGGTCGGTAATTTTTATATTATCATTTTACCATCTGACGGTAGAGTAGGGATCTGCCTTACCATCAGTCGGTAAAACAGGGAGGTCGGTAATTTTCATATTAACATTTTACCATATGTCAGTAAAGTAGGAATCTACATTACCATCAGTCGGTAAAACCGGGAGGTCGGTAACTTTTTATATTATCATTTTACGATAGTTCGGTAAGGTAGGGAGTCACTTTACCATCAGTCGGTAAAACAGGAAGGTCGGTAACTTTTTATATTATCATTTTACCATGGGTCGGTAAGGTAGGGAGTCACGTTACCATCAGTCGGTAAAACAGGGAGGTCGGTCACTTTTTATATTATTATTTTAACATAGGTCGGTAAAACAGGGATCGCCGATAATACATATCTCCAGCTGCAGATGGAGCCTCAGTTGCTATATCAGGAGCCTACCTTACTAATCGGTGTAAATAACTGATGACGTCACTCAGTACTTCCTGTCAGCACTAATATCAATGTATCAACAGTCGGTAATGGGTTTATCGGCCGTTGAATTGATTCTCAGTCTGCCCGTACCTTACCGACACACTGTGTTTCGCCCCCAGTGCGTCTTGCGTGCGCTGGTATTCCCTCCACGTCCACGTGTGTTCCTGTGTTTTTACAAGTGTCATGCGTCTACCTTATATAGGAAAGATGTTTCAACTCGGTTTTTAACGTATTATATATTGAAAACTCGAGAATTATGCGTAACTGGCAAAGCCTGTGGTTCACGCATCAGTCTTATCGCTCATTGCATGGTCATTTGCGCATGCGCAGTTGAAGTTTCTACCATAATCGGAAGTTACTAATTAGGGTTACTTAAAACTTATAACTAATGAAACTAAGATAAAAATAATTAAATTAAGCTGAAGCTAATCAAACCAAGATAAAACTAATTAAATTAAGTTAAAAATAATTTAACCAAAATAAAAGTAATTGATTCGGGTAAAAAATAATTGAACTAAGAAAAAAATCAATTTTAAATAAAAATAATTGACCAATTAAATAATTAAATAATAAACTAATTATTTTATTGACTTATT